>CM056053.1:262651652-262794152 GCA_029574335.1 Rana kukunoris
TACCCATTCACCTGGGGGAAAAAAATGTCAAGAAAAAAAAACACTAGACAGGTTTTTAAAATAATTAGGCAGCTCTGTGGGTGGTCTTCCGACTTTGGGGGTTTTCTCCAGACTCTCCGGCCTCTTCTCCCACTCTCCGGTGCTTTCTGCCTTCTGCCGGGCTACTCCGATATCTTCTGCAAGCTCTTTTACTAGCGGTGGCCTGGTCTTCATTGTCGTCTTGTTCCATCTTCTCTTCTTGTGATGTTTACACCATGCTCCCTCCGGCTGTAACGCAGTGTGTTCAACGTCTTGTATAGGCATGGGCCGAGGTCACCGGGTGATCTCACCCGGTGACCCCGTCTCATAGGACATCACAGTCCCATTGCATGATTGGACTGTGACGTCCTATGGGGCGGGGTCACCGGATGACATCACCTGGTGACCCCGCCTCATGCCTATATAAATCGCTGCGCACCGCACACACGGCATTACAGCGGGAGAGAACGTTGTGTAATCATCGGGACAAGAGAAGAGGGAAGAAAAACGGCGAAGACAGATTTTCCCCCTCTAGTAAGAGCTGGAAGAAGATGGCAGAGGAGCCTGGCAGAGAAGAGACTCCTGAAGTCGGAAGAAGACCCCCACAGTTGCCTAATAAATTACTTTAAAAACCTGTGTAGTGTGTGTGTGTGTGTGTGTTTTTTTTCTTGACATTTTTTCCCCATGGTGAATGGGTAGGGGTACAATGTACCCCATACTCATTCACATAGGGTGGAGGGCTGGAATCTGGGGGACCACTTATTAAAGGGGGCTCCCGGATTCCGATAAGCCCCCAGCCTGCAACCCCGAAAACAAACGGCCATGGTTGTCTGGAAGGGGCCCTTGTCCTCATCAGCATGGGGGCAAGGTGCTTTGGGGGGGGGGGTGCAGGGCAAAGCACCCACCCCCAATGTTGAGTTGCATGCCAAATTCGGATCTATTAATACGGAATCCGACTTCAGAAAAAAAGTAGTGCAGCGAACTACTTTGAAGTCGGTACGACTTAGTCGTTCCAATATGAATGGTAGTCATTGAAAATCATGGAGAATGACTGGTCATATGATTTTTGCCATCCAAAATCGTGGTACAAGTCTGTTTTTGGGCCTAAGGTTTTCAATTGTAGTTTGCATATAAGGTCTGATGTGTAGTATCCATTTTGTGCTACTTGGCAGTTTTTTGCATGTGGCGTGCGCCCTTTCCCCAGAAATGCAGTATTGCTTATATATGTGTGCGCAAAATTGATCCCTTGTGGCAGTTAAGTCCTTTAACCACTTGATGACCGAAGGCCGTTATTTAACGTCCTCGACTTTGTGCGGTGATATCTGAATGATGCCTGCAGCTACAGGCATCATTCAGGTATCGCCGTCTTCAGCCGCCGATTCTTTGCACGATAAGAATGATCAAAGCGGCAGTTCTGCCGCTAGATCGTTCGTTCTTATAGGCGGCAGGAGGGGACACCCCCCCCCCCCCTCCCCACCGCCGCCATCCGGTGCTTCCCCCGGGCTCTCCTGTGCCATCGGGGGCCTTAAGAGCGAATCAGCCGGCGCTGCCTGGGAAGCATAGAGTTGACTGGTGACCAAATAGACCGTCGGTGGCCCGGGTGCGACGTTATGACGTTGCGCCCGGAAGTAAACAAAGCCGCAATTGCGGCTGTCGGCATGTGATCTGTGAATTTTTTTTCACAGATTTCATGCTTGTAAGCCTGGAGGAGAGATGTAGGGTCTTATTGACCCCACATCTCTCCATAAAGAGGACTTGTCACAGTGATTCCTATTACAAGGGATGTTTACATTCCTTGTAATAGGAATAAAAGTGATAAAAAAAAAAGTGTAAAAATAAAACGCCCCTGTAGCTCGCGCGCAGAAGCGAACACGCATGCAAGTCCCGCCCACATATGTAAACGCCGTTCAAACCCCACATGTGAGGTATCGTCGCATGCGTTAGAGCGTGTGCAACAGTTCTAGCACTAGACCTCCTCTGTAACTTGAAAATAGTAACCTGTAAAACAAATTAAAGCGTCGCCTATGGAGATTTTCAAGTACCGACGTTTGGCGCCATTCCATGAGTGTGCGCAATTTAAAGTGTGATATGTTGGGTATCTATTTACTCAGCGTAACATCATATTTTACATTATACAAAAAAATGGGCCAACTTTACTGTTTTGTTATTTTTTAATTCATGAAACTGTTACCCCCCCCCCCCCAAAAAGGCGCAAATACAGTGCAAGGGAAAAAAAGTTGCAATGACCGCCATTTTATTTCCTAGGGTGTCTGCTAATGTTTAGGGCTTCTGATTAATTTTCTAGCCAAAAAATTGTGATTTTTACATGGAGAGAAGTACCAAAATAGGCCCGGTTGTCAAGTAGTTGTCTGCTAGTTGATACAATTTCTAATGGTTGTCGGTAACCTTGATGCCATTATGCGCATCTGTGCCACCATGCCCCCCCTCCCCAGATAAAAGGTACATTTAGGGTCTTACGCCGCGTTCACACGATCATTTTTCGGCATGAAAAAAACTTTGTTTTAAAAAAATGTCATTTTAAAATGATCGTGTGTGGGCTTCATATCATTTTTCGAGTTCTGAAAAACGACAATTTTTTTTCCGAACATGCTGCATTTTTTATCGACTTTTTAAACCATGTAGTTTTTCGGGTTGTAAAAAATGATCGTGTGGGCTAAAACAAAGTTGAAAACCTGCGCATGCTCAGAAGCCAGGTTAGGGATAACCGGTATCGTACCGGGTATCCCATATTTCATGGATTTTTTTTATTTTTTATAAAACACCCGCCATTCTTTAAATAAGGTATCGATAACTTCTGTACACCATTCCTCAACTTTCGTGCTATAAAATGGCATCATATTAATAGCTGTCCTAACTGCTGATAGATATATATATGGAAAAAAAAAAACTCCCTCTGAAATTGCCCAATCAAACCACCATATATAGTAGAAATAAGACCCTTCTTAATTTGTGTCTTTGCAATAAGATCTATTAATGGCATAGTTTGTACCCTCAATTGACGATCTTTTAAATTGGGCCTGTAGGGCGTGTCATAATTGTAAATATTGAAAGAAGTTACGGTTTGTGGGGACAGAGTATTCTCTTTGTAATTGTTATTAGAATATAACTGAAATATATTGAATCTCCATTTCTCTCCTCACCCCCAATTTATCTTTTAATACTTTATATTTTCCCATATAGGTGTATAAACTTGTATATCTACCTATTGCATTATATGTCTCATTTCCTGCCACAATTTGTTCATCCGTACTATGGTGGGTTTTTGAGTAACACTACCAAAAGACCCAGGATCCAGTTGGGCTATTAAATGACTATGGGAGAGTCGAGTCAACAGTAGCGATTAAGTTGGGTCCTTCCAATCCCCGAAACCCCTTCCCTACCATCTGTTGTAGTTGTTAGGCATTAAATAAAATACATCCTAGGATTTTGCACAGCTAATCACCCTCTCCTATCTATTGGAAATTGTAATGTAGAAAGCTTAATTCTGGTATTTTACCCTTCCTTAACCACTTAAGACCCGGACCAATACGCTGGTAAATGACCCAAGGTGTTTTTGCGATTCGGCACTGCGTCGCTTTAACAGACAATTGCGCGGTCGTGCGACGTGGCTCCCAAACAAAATTTGCGTCCTTTTCTTCCCACAAATAGAGCTTTCTTTTGGTGGTATTTGATCACCTCTGCGATTTTTATTTTTTGCGCTATATACAAAAATAGAGCGACATTTTTGAAAAAAAAACACTATTTTTTACTTTTTGTTAAAAAAAAATCAAATAAACTAAATTTTAGTCAAACATTTAGGCCAAAATTTATTTAGCCACATGTCTTTAGTAAAAAAAAAAAATCGCAATAAAAAAAAATAGCTACCTAGCGGGAACAGCGACACTAATACAGCGATCAGAAAAATGATCGCTTAGTGACGCTGGCAATAGGGAGTGAAAGGGTTAACTAGGGCGGTGATCAGGGGGTTAAAACTTTATTAGGGGAGGTGGGGGGGCTATCCTGAACCTAACACTAACTGTTTTTTACAGTGCCTGTCACACTGACACTAAATGCAGTGATAAAATCACTGCATTCAGTAACACTGTGACAGGGGGGTGGGGGGGGGGGGGGCGATCACAAGGGGTTAATATGCCTATGTGAGTGTGTGTCAGTGTTGTGTTGGTGCACACTTACTTGTGATGTCTTCTCTCATCAGCAGCGCTGGGAAACAGCGCTGCGATGAGAGATTACATCATTTCCTCCTTCCTGTGTAAACACAGGAGGAGGAAGTGACAGGCTGGGAGCGCGCTCCCATTGGCTGGGAGCGATCGCGGGGGGGGCGGAAAACACGGACATCCGCCCGCAGATCCCGGATCGCTCCCAGAGGTAGGGAGACCCCCGCACGCCGCGGAGGGGGTCCCGATGGGACCCCCGAACCGCACTCAGGCGGGGACGTAAATTTACGCCCTTGTGCCTGTACGAGCCATGTTGTGGCCGTATATGTGCGTGCGGGGGTCTTTAAGTGGATAATATAATACGGAACAAAAAGTATTTTATTTATTTTTTAAAACCATTTAAGAGGTATCCAAGTTGGTGAATTATGCAAAATATAAAGTAAACGAGGGCCCCAGAACATTTTTAACCAAATTTGCACGCCCCACTAGCGACAGAGGGTCCTTTCACACGGAGCGGACCGTTTTTCGGTCCGCTCCGTGTGTGTCCGTCGGTTCAGCGGGGATCATCCGTAAATCCCCGCTCAGCTGTCGGCGGACAGGGCGGTCCCCGCACACTGTGCAGGGACCGCCCTGTCTCTCCTCTGCTCTCCCCTATGGGGAACCGGATGAAAACGGACCGTTTGTCCGTATTCATCCGATCCGTTCCGCCAGACGGAAGAAAAATAGGGTTTTCTTCCGTCCGAAAAACCGGATCCAGACGGACGCGGATCATTGCGGACTGCCACTCCTCCCCACCCGTCAGATAAGCTGCACCCCCCTCTAAGATGGACACCCCCCTTCCGTCTGTCATCAGCCCCATACTCTCAAGTTCGTTGACAGAGCTTCCTCCGGGCGGCGGCTTCACCTGGCATTATGGACGCGACCCCATAGGCGTCCATTACAAGTCCGTAAACGGACTTGTACAAACGGACGAACGGAGGTGGACATGTGAAAGGGGCCAAAGGTAATTTGGTCCATATTTTGCTATTCGCCTAAATTTATCTATAAATGGCATCAAATTATGATTAAAATATTCCTCAGTTTTTAAGGAGACCCATATGCAATACACGGAAAGCAATCTGATTTGCTTTCTGTGGTAACTTTGGGGACATCTCATCTACTGGGATCAATGCAGATTTATCCCAATTTATACTGAAACCCTTGAAATCAGCGATTCATCTGTATCTCCCAAAAACAACAAAGCATCATCGGCATACAGGTTAAACTCGAAAAATTTGAATATCGTGCAAAAGTTAATTTATTTCACTAATGCATCTTAAACGTAGCCTTTTTTTTTTGGCCAAAAGTTTTGATTATCTGCTTTTATTTTGTGTATTTAAGATGACCTTTTTTTAATCTAATCTAAATTATACACACAAGTGCACAGTTGGAGTCTTGTTGTGTTTAAAGCGGCGCTCCACCCTAAAGTGGAACTCCCGCTGATCGGATCCCTCCCCCCTCCGGTGTCACATTTGACACCTTTCAGGGGGGAGGGGGGTGCCGATACCTATCAAAAGAAATTTTCACCCACTTCCGGCCACAGTCTGTGGGCAGGACGTCACCTCCCAAGCGGGAGCCAATCGGCAGGCACAGCACGACTCGCGCATGTGACGTAGGGAACCGGGCAGTGAAGCCGGAGCGATTCACTTCCTGGTTCCCTTACCGTGGATGGCGGCGGGGGGTGCTGGACTCCAGGACAGGTAAGTGTGCCAATATTAAAAGTCAGCAGCTGCAGTATTTGTAGCTGCTGACTTTTAATATATATATTTTTTTTTTTCAGAGGACAATAATGCTTTGTTTAAATTTAAGACATTTTCTTATTACTTGGACCCCTTTCACACTGAGGAGTTTTTTTCAGGTGGTACAGTGCTAAAAATAGCGCTGCTATACCGCCTGAAAAACTCCTGCACTGCATACTCAATGGGAAAGCCAGAGGGTCAGACTGATCATGTGAAAGGGGCTTAGGGCTGCTTTCACACTAGTGTGTTGCGGTTTACCCACACTGTGGGTGCAGTTCAATGCACCTGTGGCTTTCCTTTGGGTAAGCTGCATTTTGCTATAGACTTCTATTACATCCTGCAGGTGTAGTGCACTTTCTGAAACAGCTTCAAACCCTGCAGCTAAAAACAGAAGTCTATGGCTCAGTGCAGGTAACGTGCAGGTGTACCGCACTGCACCTGTGGATCAGTTTGAAAGCAGCCCAGTAACTACTGCTAGAGAGATATACCCATATATACACATGGATTTTTAGTAATAAACGTAGCTTTAATAACAGTCTTTCATTCAAGTATCGCTGGCTGTTGCTGCCCCAGGCTGAGTGCATTTGGTATCACTCCGCCTATGACAGCAGTCAGTGCTATACAGGAAGCATTGGCTTGTGTGGCTCTGCTCCGCAGCCGATCCACTAGTGATGGCTTCATTTAAAACACTGATGCTCTGGGATGGCAGGCCGGCAATTCGCAAACTGGGCTTGCCAACCAAGAGCAGGTCGTGGGCCACATCAGAGGGCTCTCTGGGCCACTGGTTGCACACCCCTGGTCTAATGGCTGTAACTTTTAAAACCAAGATATCACTGAAATATGGAAAAAACATGGGATTTGCAGAATGCGCTAAATTAATGTTTTCACTTTGTTTTGCATGTACAGCAGTGCACATCGAGAAAATCAGTTTTAAATATGTGCAGCGGAGGAGAGCTGAAAAGAATTCGGAATACACTTTTGAGGTGGGTGTATAGTTTTACACATCATTTACATTTTTATTTTTTTAATGGTTAAACGGTTTGTCCCATCTCTGTAAATGATACTTTCTGCTGGAGAGCTTTTTTTTTTCTTGAAAAAACAGACTTGCTGGCTAGATCACCAGATGAAATTGGAGGAAAGCAAGTGTAATGCAGGGAATTCAGTTACACAGAATACATTTAGGTGTGCACAAGGACTCTAGAACCGGAAGGATACTTATTGGTACTGATGGGGGGGGAGAACCCAGCTTGCCTGCACAGCTAAGGTGAGGGCCCTTGAAAGGGCAGAGTCTAATGCAAGGTACACACGATTAGAAAATCGTTCAAAAATAACAGATTTCAGAGCAATCGTACGATAATCTGAAAGTTTGTACAGAGCTTTTCGATAGTCGATCAAGACAGTTCATCCGATTTTTATTATTTGATCGGACATTCACATTTTTTTTTTTTTTTTTTCGTATGCCAGATCGTACAATTTTAGTTTAATGCATTTGAAAATGCAATACAAATGCATTAGAACACATCACATCACTTCTGAATTTTTATTCTGTCATATGCACATTTTTGTGCTTTTAGTAGACTCATCAGCATGCAAAAAAAGACTATCATTCGTTCCATCTTATGTGTACCGGGCATAAGGAACTGTCTGGTCTTCTCCAGAGCTCCTGAAGGTGGCGATATGTTTAGTTTCAGACGATTCCCAGGTTGCGGTTTTCTTATTCACCTTAGCTGGCAGCTACTGGGAACTAAAGGCTGATAAGCAGGCAAGAGTTAAGGAAACCCTGGGGGAGTCAGAAAGTAGGACACTAGGACTCTTGAAAAGTCAAGGAAGGAAGCACTGGGGGGGGGGGGGGGGGGGGTGGGGGTGTCTAGCTAATTGAATCAACAGCAGTTGGTTAATCAGTCTTAAACACATGCATTTTGGGATAACCATCACCAGCAGAACCTTGCAAGTTGAAGCCATGGAACCACATGTGCCAGCATGAGTGCTGTTCTTTAGGAATGGAGGAGACCGATGAGCAGCAAAATTGCTTTGGGCCAATAAATGCTCAGCTGTCCTGAACAAAAATGTTTGTTGCATGTTAGATTAACAGTTATAAGGCATAGAACTGACAAACTTCCAGAATGTAAACACATCTAGTTCCGTATTGGTTAAGCATATCTGTTTTAATTTTGTTTTAGGTCACCTGGTCCGATAACTCCAAAACATCAGTAACCAAGTCATATCGAGAGTTGGTGGAATTTCTGTTAACGGTATTGCCCATTTTCTGATATTATAAAAATAATTACCCATATGTACTTACAAAGCAAAAATGTTGATCACTTGGTGATCTGGCAAATAATTTAGGGAAAGAATGCAACAAGCTTCCGACTAATTGCTTGGTCGTTGCTAAACAATTCAGTTTTGAAGCCAAAGACTAAATGCTACAAGGATTTGTGTGGGATAGAAGTGTTGAGGGTTATAAATGAATGTAGTTGTGTTGCCCAAAGTATCCCGTAAAATGTATCTTAAAGTGGCTCCTCAGTCCTCAAGTGGCTCTGCCTCCTCAAGCGCTGCAATTATGGTCTGTGTTCAGATTTAAATGCCTTGCACAAGCAAAAAAGACGTTTTCAGCTTCCCTATTTAGCAGCATTTGAATGGCAAAAAAAGCCCATGCACCCATCTCCTAATCTACATACAGGGTGCCGGAGGCATGGATTCCAATGGGCGGTGGGGGGTTTAGAAGCACATGATTGGAGCCCGAGGCTTTAATTGGCTTAAAAAATGGGTGGGTTTGGGGCGCAGAGCACTGCGCTCCGAGCACACCCACTTGTGCGACGATAGTGAATTTAATATTCACTATTGTCTTCCTGATTCTCCTCTCCATTGGGAGGAGCGCTCAATTGAAGGAGAAGAGGAGGAGACGCCAGGTGAAGCCGCCGCCCGGAGGAAGCTCTGTCAATGACCTTGAGAGTATAGGGCTGATGACAGACGGAAGGGGGGTGTCCATCGGGGGGGGGGGGGGGTAGAGGGGGGTGCAGCTTATCTGACGGGTGGGGAGGAGTGGCAGGTGGATTGTTTGCTGCCCCCCCCCCCCAAAGAAAATATAGCACCAGCCGCCACTCTCTTGATCACTCCTTATTGCCTGTTAAAGTGGAGCTCCACCCAAAAGGGGAAGTTCCGCTTTGAGCCCCCTGCTCCTCTTTCAGTAATGGCACTTTTTTTGGAGGGTGGAGCAAGTGCCCAATTTTGACAGGTATCCGCTCACACTGCGATCAGAAGTGGAAGTTCTCGTGTGATGGGTCCCAGAACACTTTAGGACCATTCACAATCCGCAGTGGCCACCAGGCCGTGAAGCCGCAAGCTCTCACAGCTAGGTGCCCACGGTTAAGATGCCGGCGGTAAAAAAAACTGGGGAGAGCACATCACTGTATAAAGGGACAGATGGATGAATGCCTGTTTTATTAAAAATCAGCAGCTACAGTTTTTGTAGCTTCTGACTTTTTTTTAACATTTTTACACAGGAGACTGAAACTCCTCTTTTTAAGAAACTGGAGTCTGTGTGGGCAGGGTTTTATGGTGTGCACTGGGGACAGCCCCTGCAAGTTTTTTTATTTACCAGTATCCAATTGCCAAAAGGTAGCTGCATATAGCTGAAGAATAAGTCTAGGTATTCAGGTCTTGTACTATACTCCAAGATCAGGTATTTACAATTAAGTCAGAATTCATATTTTCCATATTGCATTTCTATCATGTGCTTCACTATATCTTGGCAGCCATTTTCTCTTTTTAAGTGAATGAGGATACTGCATCAAATTTAGGATTGAGCCTCCCACAATATGGCAGTCAGTTTAACCCTTTTCACTGCCAGGTGTGGTTTGGTTTGTACACGCGCATATCTGACAAGCCGACATTGGCCGTCAGATGGAAGCATCCCTGCCCCTCCTGTAGCTGCTGGATTGCTTCCAAACCTCCCAGAAATGCCCGCCAACACGTCCCAGTGTTCCAGTTGCCCATCTGCTCACCCAGGACCGGCATGAGGTTTTTAAAGTAATACATATGGAAAATATAGGATACTAAAACTTGTCAGTTTCATGGTCGCACACAAATTTTAAACTTTTGAGTTGTTTGGTATCTATTCGGTTCAAACTTATCTTTTATATTACAAAAAAATGTTAATTTTACTGTTTGTACCATTTTCAGTAATATGTAACAACAAATTGGAGCTATAGCCATTTTATTTTCTAAGAAAATATGTTTTGGGGTTTCATGCAATCTTTAGACCTAAAATATTATTTTTCTTAAATGTGTGCAAAAACAGCTCTAGCAAGGGTTAAACAAGTGAACCAAAAAATTCATGCCACATTCCACTGTGTCCTAAAAAGGCTGCGGATCGGTCTATCTCTAAAATGCTAGTTGCTTGGCTGTTATATTAACCACTTAAGACCCGGACCAATACGCTGGCAAATGACCCAAGGGGTTTTTGCGATTCGGCACTGCGTCGCTTTAACAGACAATTGCGCGGTCGTGCGACGTGGCTCCCAAACAAAATTTGCGTCCTTTTTTTCCCACAAATAGAGCTTTCTTTTGGTGGTATTTGATCACCTCTGCGGTTTTTATTTTTTGCGCTATAAACAAAAATAGAGCGACAATTTAAAAAAAATGCAATATTTTTTACTTTTTGCTATAATAAATATCCCCCAAAAATATATAAAAAAACATTTTTTTTCCTCAGTTTAGGCCGATACGTATTCTTCTACATATTTTTGGTAAAAAAAATCGCAATAAGCGTTTATCGGTTGGTTTTCGCAAAATTTATAGCGTTTACAAAATAAGGGATAGTTTTATTGCATTTTTATTAATTTTTTTTTTTTTTTACTACTAATAGCGGCGATCAGCGATTTTTTTTGTGACTGCGACAATATGGCGGACACTTCGGACAATTTTTACACATTTTTGGGACAATTGTCATTTTCACAGCAAAAAATGCATTTAAATTGCATTGTTTACTGTGGAAATGACAGTTGCAGTTTGGGAGTTAACCACAGGTGGCGCTGTAGGGAATGTGTACCTAATGTGTTGTGTTTACTACTGTAGGGGGGTGTGGCTGTAGGTGTGACGTCATCGATCGCGTCCCCCTATTACAGGGATGACGCGATCGATGCTCCGGCCACAGAGAAGCACGGGGAAGCCGTGTGTACACACGGCTCTCCCCGTTCTTCCGCTCCAGGGACGGATCGCCGCACTGCAGCGGCG
Source organism: Rana kukunoris (assembly GCA_029574335.1). Classification (NCBI taxonomy): domain Eukaryota; kingdom Metazoa; phylum Chordata; class Amphibia; order Anura; family Ranidae; genus Rana; species Rana kukunoris. The sequence goes on from CM056053.1 coordinate 262,662,859, forward strand.
ATCGGGTCCGCGAATCCCGCGGTCCCGGTCCTGGAGCTTCGGACCGGGTCGCGGGCGCGCGCCCATGACCCACGGCTGGGTACTAAAACCAACGTATATATACGTTGATGTGCCCAGCCGTGCCATTCTGCCGACGTAAATCTGCAGGAGGCGGTCCTTAAGTGGTTAACAAGCCTCAATGTTTTCAGTCATTGACCTGAAAAAAGTACACAAAGACTTCTGCCTTAACCTATACTTTCTTGATCGGCATATTTTTCTACCAAGAAAGTAGGATCTAGTCCTTTAGAAAAAGAGGCAAAGCAAATAGTGTTTTCTCTTCCGTTCATGGACGGACACAGCAGCATTGACCTTAGGGTTATATATCCTTCCTTTCAGGAGAGACTAGGCAGAAAAAAACAGCACTTCAAGTGTTAAAACACTTTCTTCAGTACAGCATCACCTCCCAGGGGGCGGGTCCCCGGGTATATCCCACTCTCTGACAGTTTTTTTCTGCCTAGCGTTAGAAGACATGGCCTTTCTGGATTTATTTTTTTATTTTTTTTTTCCTGCATTTTTGGATCCTGGGATCTACAATCAACTGCTGACTTGGTGACAGGCTGGATCCTCGATCCTTGTAGTTCCCCCCCCCCCCCCCATGTTCGGCCATCGAGCGTGTGCCGGACTCTGCTCTGGGCGGTCCACGACATGCCCCGTTGCTCCAGGGGTGGCCGGTGAACTACATATTCCAGGGCACACATATGACCGGTCTCTATGGCCTTGTCACAGTGTGCCGGGCCGACAGCCATGCCGTTAAGCGGACATTTGTTCTGTCTTGAATGCCTCCAGCCGGTGGTCGCAGGATGGGTAAGTAGTGTCCCCTTGCCCTGGCAAGATGGTGCGGCTGGTGCGTTCCTGGGGAGGCTGAATGAGGGTTCGCCCTGCTTTCCTCTCCCCTTCCTCTCCTCTCCCCTTCCTCTCCTCTCCCCTTCCTCTCCTCTCCCCTTCCTCTCCTCTCCCCTTCCTCTCCCTCCTTCCCCATTCTGGGTGGTGGCTGTAAAGGGGCGGGGGGTCCGCCTGGGGCTCCGTCACTACCGGGGGCTGTGCTGCTGTGAGGTGCTATTGTTTTGTTGTACTGGGGTTGCTGTGTGTGCTGGGCTGTATTTTCTGCTGTGTGTCACGGTTTTTCAAAACATGTGTATGGCAGCCATTTTGCCGAAGGCTCGGTTTTATATGTCGGTGGCCATTTTCTTGTGGCCCGCATGCTTTTTTTCTGCATTCGGCGGCCATCTTTGGAAAGTCTTGGCCTCTAGTGCCTGGAATAGCGGTGCAAAAGCCCGCAAAACGCTTCCTGAGGGACGGCGCAGCACGGACAGCACTCTCAGCGCTTCAGCTGGCACTACAGCCTGGTCAGGTGGTGAATCCCCTGGGGGTCCTCTGCTCTCTGTTTTGCAGCCAGGAGGGTGGCCTGTGGGCATCTGCCTTGCAGTACTAGGGCGGCATACCGGTGTGTCAACATGGAATCTGAACCAGAGGCTTCTACCCAAACCATGCCTGAGTTAACCCTTAGTGCCCCTGCGGTCTCTGTAGAGGCTATGACGGCAGTCCTTGAGGCGTTTATCGCCAGGATTTAAGCGACACGTGGCCAGAAGGGGGGTAAAAAGCGCCCTGCTTCTAGGGGTGGCTCTGACACGGAACCAGACCCTGCTACTGCATCTGGCTCTGGTTCTGTCATGTCGGATGATGCAGGCTTAGCCCACACGGACAGTGAGGATGACTCTGCTTCAGGGTCAGCGCATGATAAGGCGTTTGTTGGAGCTCTTATCAGTGGTCACTACACCCAGAGGTGTTTCAGAGTCTGTGCCTAAAATGGGGCACTCCAGGCGTGGACCTTCTGGCACCCCGTCTCAATCGGAAGGTGTCACAGTTCGTGGCCAGGTCAAGAGACCCGTGGGCGGAATGCGTTGGTGGCGCCATGGGGTCACTATCGCCTAATCTACGCCTTCCCTCCTCTCAAACTTCTTCCTCGCCTGCTGCGCAGAGTGAAAGCCGAGGGGATTCCAACGATCCTGATCGCCCCAGATTGGCCGCGCCATCCCTGGTACGCGAACCTGGTGTCGTCCCTTGGCGTCTACCCCTGAGAGAAGATCTGTCGCAGGGTCCGATCTTTCACCCTGCTTTACAGTCGCTGCCTTTAACGGTGTGGCTGAGAGCCAGGTGCTGAAGGACCGTGGCCTGTCAGGCTCGGTGATCTCTACCATGCTACGAGCATGGAAGTCTACTTCACGAAAGCTTTACCATCGTACCTAGAAGGCCTACATCTCTGTGTGAAGAGATGAAATGGCACCACCGTACATATGTGATGTCCCGGATTCTGCTGTTCTTACAGCATGGAGTGGATCAGGCTCTCGCCTTAAGTAAGGTTAAGAGTCAGATTTCGGCTCTAGCTGTTTACTTTCAGCGACCCTTGGCGGCGCACTCCCTGGTGCGTACGTTTGTGCAGGGGGTTCGGCATGTGGCCCCTCCTGTGCGTCCTCCACTGCCTCCATGGGACTTGAATTTAGTCCTCTCGGTGCTTCAAGACGCTCCGTTTGAGGACATTCGAAATATCCCTTTGTTGACTCTGTCCCAGAAGGTGGTTTTTCTGGTGGCAATTACCTCGGTCGGACGGGTATCTGAACTGGCAGCCTTGTCCTGCAAGGCTCCCTACTTGGTCATCCATAAGGATAAGGTGGTGCTGCGGCCGCAGCCGTCATTTCTCCCGAAGTTTGTTTCGGCTTTTCACATTATTGAGGACACAAACCCGAAGGAGGCCACTTTGCATTCCTTGGACGTGGTTCGGGCCCTACGGGTGTACTTGTCTGCTACGGCTCCTTTTCGGAAGTCGAACTCACTGTTCGTGTCGGTGACTGGTCCTAAAAAGGGTCTGGCGGTCTCGTCGGCCACAATTTCTAGGTGGATTAGACAGGTCGTGCTTCAGGCCTATGCCCTAAGGGTGGCGGGCGCCTCCCTTTCAGATTACGGCGCAATCGACCAGGCGATTGGTGCCTCTTTGGCTTTCTGTCATCAAGCATCTGTTTTACAGGTGTCTAAGGCAGTGACCTGGTCGTCAATCCACACCTTTTCAAAATGTTGCAAGGTGGATGTGAGTGCATCTTTGGATGCCTCCTTCGGCCGCAAGGTTTTACAGGTGGCAGTTTAAGGTTGGAGTTTCAATTGAGAAACTCCCGGTTTTTGTTTGGGGTGAAGCTTGGTTTGCTGTGTTTTTTCCCACCCCTCGAAAAAATGTTGACACTGCTTGGGGACGTCCCTAAGGTCAATGCTGCTGTGTCCGTCCGTGAACGAAAGAGAAAATAGGATTTTTGTACTCACCGTAAAATCCATTTCTCTGAGTTCATGGACAGACACGGCACCCACCCCTCCTTTTTTGTTTGTACTGCTTGTTACGAACTGGAGCTGCTGAGTCAGAGAGTGGGATATACCCAGGGGACCCGCCCCTTGGGAGGTGCTGTACTGAAGAAAGGGTTTTAACACTTGAAGTGCTGTTTTTTCTGCCTAGTCTCTCATGAAAGGAAGGATATATAACCCTAAAGTCAATGCTGCTGTGTCCGTCCATGAACTCAGAGAAATGGATTTTACGGTGAGTACAAAAATCCTATTTTTAAAAGCAGAGCGTCTATTAGGAGAGGACTAGGCAAACATGTTGGATATACAAAAATATATAATTATACCAAAGCTGAACAGCCCCGCTCAGGGGGCAGTCTCTCTGGTCATGCACTCAGCAGTTCAGTTTTTTTTCTGCCTAGTGTAGAAGGACCTGGCTCCCTAGGGGCACACTTTTTTTTTTTCTTTTTCAATTTTGGATCCCGAGATCTACAGTACGATCAACTGCCGGCTGAGTGACAGGCTGCATAATATAGATCCTTGTAGTCACCCCAGTCTGGCCATCGAGCGCAAGCATGTCTTTAGCTATGCGCTGGGTTGGCCACGACATATCCCGTTTGCTCTAGGGGTGACCGGTGAGCTATATGCTGTCCAGTCAGTGGGCCACTCCATACTGCTCGGTGATGGGTCTGTCAGGAATGCATCCAGCAGTCCTCGCAGGGAGGTTTTCGTACCTGCGGAAGTGATCAGGAGGCTATAAATCATTTCCAGGAGAAAGCTGACAAGTAGCTTGTGAGGTACAGAGCCTCTGGGAGTGTGTAAAAGCCACTGCTGCCACCAACATTCGCTGTACACCGGTGGCAGTGCAAAGGTGAAAGCAAGCCTTTGCTTTTGTCAATTCAGGGCAAAGTAACAGGCTAAATTAATTTCCTTCACTTCCCAGCCACTTCACTCTGTGTCAGAAAGGAAGTAACCCAGTACTTTCAGGGGTAGGGTAACATGTCAATCAAATACATGAAATAGCACTAGGCCAAACACGGCTCCTTTACAAGAGCAGTCCTGTGTAATGCACAAATCCAATGAATCGCAGCTTATGCGGGAAAGAGAAAAGGAAGCTTTATACCTTTGGGGAGTTTTGTATTACCATATTGCTTTGTACCGTATGGTCAAGCCACAGGTTTGTTTTATTCAGTCATATACATTGATGGAAAAGTATAAGGACACTTTGGGCTTGGCTCACACCTGTATGATTTATGTTTGCTGAAACACAAGACAATCCATATCCACATACATAGTTTTCTATGGTGCCTGTTCAATGGGGGCTCATGAAAAATGCATGTACATGCGTTTTTTTTTTTTTTGGTGTGTGTGTGTGTGTTTGTTTGTTTTTTTGGTGTTTTGAGTTTAACAACCAGTCTCCTCCTTTTCAAAAACAAAAAAACGTTTTAAGAATGAAGCTGCAAAATGCACCAAAAAAAGCATAAAGAAGCACATTCACATGTGTGAACCTAGACTTTCTTTTAATGGAATTTTTTTTGAAATGCCCTCAACAAAAAACTTTCTGTAGATACTGTTCAGGCTTAAAGAGGAACTGCAGTCTGCTCACATAAATTTTAATAAAAACATCTTTGCTAGGGTTGCACCGATATACCGAGTACTGTTACTCCCATCCTCCCCCCCACTGATGAGATGTGGACTGTCTGGGTTTTTTTATTTTACAATATATGTATATCATTTTATGGGGTTGTGGACAGTCTGTGTGGTTTTTTTTGTTTTTGTTTTTTTTTTTTACGATTTTTACTCTAAAATATTTACTTATTACAATGCCCCCCCCTTTTTTTAAGGGGGGCTTTGGTGAGATGTCAGGGGTAGTGATGGATGAACATCTGACGGGACGGTTCACGAACGCTAACCGCAAACTTTCGCAAATGTCCGCAAGTTCGCGGCGGGCCCCATTGACTTTAATGGCAGGCGAATAATAATAAAAACCTGCAGGTCATATTTGCAGCCACAATATACTTACTAGCTGTGCACAAATAGTCCCACAACATGGACACTGACCTACCAGAAGTATTAAGTGAAAAATCAGATACATAAGTAAGTGCCGGCCATTTCAAGCCCCAAAAATTAGCCGACAGGCGTTCACCTGACGGCAAACAACTTTGTACTCTGTGGCTGGAGGTACATTAAGCTATTCACCGGATACAGAAGTAAGTGTCGGCTATTACAGGCCCCAAAAATCACTGATGACGGGCTGGCTGCGACTGACCAGTTTGGTGATATCCTCAAATGGCCACAGAAATCTGCATGAGTCGCGCATGAGCAGCCCCTGGTGCGGTGCAAAAAAACCAAGCTCCCAGAACCTGTCCTGCCGCAGAGTTCGTACAGGTAGTCGTTGGGCTGCTCCAGCAGAAACATGCAGTTATCAAGCATATACAATGTTGAGTTCCATCGCGTCGGCAGTCACAAATAAGACGTCTGAGGGACAGGTTGTTTCGCCGCTGAATGTCGGCAAGGCGAGCCATGGGCGTGTAAGATCTTCTGAAATGGGCCGAAATTCTCCTGGCCCTGCCGCAAGACGTCTTGGAGCACACAGGGTATTTGGCAATGAATCGCTGCACGACCAAGTTCAGGACGTGTGCCATGCATGACACGTGTGTAATTTTGCCCTGTTTCAGTGCGCTCAACAGATTGGCACCGTTGTCGCACACCACTTTACCAACTGTCAATTGAGCGGTGCTAGCCACTGTTCTGCCTGTGAACGCAAAGCTGAAAGGAGTGCAGGACCAGTGTGGTTCTTGTCTTCCAGGCACAACAGACGCAGCACAGCATGGCAACGTCTCACCTGGCATTTAGAATAGGTTCTGGGGATCTTGGGCGGCACAGCGGAAGAGACATTGGCAACGGAAAATGAGGAGTCAGCCGAGGAGGAGAGGGAGGATGGAGTAGGAGGAGAGGAGGAGGAGGAGAAGAAGAAGCAGGCCTGCATGTTATCCGTGGCGGTAAAACCAAATCTACATGGGTGCCATGGGTTACATGCTTGATGGCTGTCAGAAGGTTCATCCAGTGGGCAGTGAATGTTGTATATACCTTCCCTGCCCGTGTTTGCTAGAACACGTGTCTGTAGTCAGATGTATCTAGGCACCGACGCGGTGTGCCAGAGATACATTCACTTGCTGCTGAACATGGCCATATAGCTCTGTGATGCCCTTCTGTGACCTTCCATTGTAGTGTTTCAATGGCCACAAATTTTCGAAAGGCCTCCGACTCCACCAGTTTATATGGCAGTAGTTGGCAGGCTCTTCAGTTCTGACAAGCCAGCGGTCAACCGTTGGGCAAGAGGGTTATTATCCATCCGGCGTCATCGTTTTTTTTGATTATGTCTCTCACAGTGGACATGCACCTACGATGACAATTTCAGACCCCTCCATGATTTCCAAGTGGGAGAACTTGCAAAATAGCAGGGTGTTCAAATACTTATTTTCCGCACTGTATATACTGCAGAGCAAGTAGCACACCTATACCAGTGCTTGAAAGGACTTTTGTGGACCTGTTGGGTAGGGATTTGTGTCGCTAAAGTCTGTCCCTGCTGAAAACGCCAAACTCTCCCTACACGGACAAAAAGTATATGAATGTATTAGACACCTATATACTGCAGAGCAAGTAGCACACCTATACCAGTCCTTAAAAGGACTTTTTTGGACCTTTTACATTGAATACAGCCTGTCCCTGCTCCAAACAGCACCCTCTCCCTACACTGACAAAAAGCAGAATGTAAGATGGTCGCCAGATCAGGTCTATTTATAAGGTAGGGGCGTATATCCATGTGCTGAAATGTCTCAATTGGCTGTCCTGCACCACCTGATGGATGTGTCAGAGGTGAAAGTTCTTACCCATGTAACATTGCGGACCGCCGCGTACACCGCCAGATGTCTGCCGGACTGCAAAATAGGCAAAGTTCGCCGCAGAACGACCGCTGGGCGAACCGGCGGGCCATCTCTCTAGTCAGGGGTCTAAACAGACATGGAAAGGGATGGAGGATAGATTCCCCAGTTCCTCTCAACAACCTTGGCTGCACTGGCGATTGAATGGACATATTTGAATAACATATTTACCAGCTCCTTCCTCCACTCTCCATCCTGATAGATCTGGGACAGCTGAAGAAGCTGCTGATTCACTTCCTGGATTTACACACTCACACACACTCTGCAGCCCTGCAGTTCTCATTGGCCCTCTCATTGTGACTCCTCCCCCCCCTCACTTCCTGGCAAACTTACAAGAGTGAGGGAGAGCGCTGTGTGTGATGTCATAAGCCTAGGCTAATGACCAGACAAGAAACAGGAAGTGGGCTGTATAATGGCCCATACACACGATCCGAATATCGGACGAAAACGATCGTCCGATGATGGATCGTACGATTTTCGGATCGTGTGTACACTACTTTCGACAGCCGATCACGACCGTTCATCCGATTAAATTCGATCGGACAAGCGCGAAAATTTTTCCCGTCCGATGTCCGATTTTCGTTTAGTCAGTACAGCCGTCGTCCGACAATACAATACAAATACATTACAACATGTGACATCACTTCCGATCGTTTTTTTTTTCTATCGTACGATAATTTTCGTGAGTTTAAAAACCTATTTTATTTTACTCGCGATTATTAAGCGAAAAAAGTCGTACGATCCGTCGGCCGATATTCGGATCGTGTGTATGGGCCATAAGGTACCGTATTTACTGGCAGAAGAAAAATGTTTTACTATGCAAAGTAAAAACGGCAAGGGCAGAATATTTAATAGATTAAAAATTACTGAAGGTCCGCTTTAAGTAGAAATTCTGAGATTTTATGACCCATTTGTTTATGCAGAGGTCTTCATTAAAAACTGTTTTTATAATTTTTTTTTTTTTTTTTTTTTGTTCCTATGCTTTGGCTCACTGTAATTTTGCATGGTTAATCTTCTTTTGGAATTGTAATGACCATAGTAATTTGTTGCAACTTTCCCAACAGCTTCCAAAGGAGCTGTCCAATGGACATATTGATAAGACTATAATAGATGCCCTACACCTAGGGAAAAGGAGGGAGGAGCATCACTATTCAGATTTGGAGCCTATAGTACAGTAAGTTTTTTTTTTTTTTTTTCTTCTCCTCTCTCTCTTCTGAATGGATGTATTTTCTCATTTTGTAAATGTTATAATAGTTTCTATTTACAAAATTATTTTATACTATAGGCAGAGTACACCGATGTGACTTGTCATGGGATTTGCCAGTTCCAAATCACATGACAGTTCGCACCCTATTGCCGGGAAATTTAACTATTCATATCTGTGTAACTCATGTTTCTGCACCATGAACATGTTAATATTGTACCATATAGTTAGATTTTGCAAAACTACTTTTGGTTTATGTTTACCTACCTCAATACCAGGCCAATTCTGACATTTCTCGTATACATGTAAAAATCCTATTTTTGATTCTAACTAGAAAATTACTTAGAACCCCTAAACATAGTGTATAGTCTGTCAAACGATTTTTTTTTTTGTAAAAAATGCACGTTAATGAATAAAAAAAAAAGTAAGCCCTATTTTATTGGATAATGTAAAAGATGAAGTTATGCCGAGTAAATAGATGCCTGACATGTCGCATGTTTTTTAAATTGCGCACGCTCATGGAATGGCGACAGATTATGGTAATTTAAATTATCCATAGATGACGCTTTTAAAAGCCTTTGTAGGTTACCAGTTTGGAGTTGGTCTGTTGCTAGAATTATTTCTCTCACTCTGACTATCGCAGTGATACCTCGCGTGTGTTGCGATCACGGTTTACACATGCATGCGTGACCTACTTGAGCACCGGGTGACGGGGCGCTTTCCATTTTTATTTATCATTATACATTTTTTATTTTTCTTGCAGTGTGTTTTTTTTTTTATTCCTTCTTTGGGCTCCAATGCAGCTGATCAGACAGATTGGTATGATCAGTTGTTTCACTGGCCCTGTAGCAACAAAGCAACGAAGAGCCTGAACCGTAAGTGATGACATGGTCAACGCTTGCCGGTTCTGACGTCACACAGTGGGAGAAACGGCTTCAGTTCCTCTCACTGTGAGGCTAGAGATGGATGCCTCTGGTCGGATTGCTTCCTGATCGCTAGGGAGATCACTGCGGTGGAGGCTGGGGTTAACCCTTTTCCGCACCTTGTAAAAGTATTCCAGTGGCTGCCCAGCCGCTCTGGAAAACTTTTACCTGAAAGAGAATCGCCAGAGCTAGAAAAAGGACAACTGGGATCATGGTTCTAACCAAGGAGAGATAGATAGATAGATAGATAGATAGATAGATAGATAGATAGATAGATAGATAGATAGATAGATAGATATTATAGTGGCCAGGAGGGAGGTGGTTAATAAAAGTTTACAATATAGGCTGTGTCTATTGGCATCTGGCTAAATCTTCTTTTTTAAATACACTGAACTCTATTTCTTTCTGTCCATTGAGGGACACAACCTAGGCTTAAACGGCTGCCTACAAGGGATTGGATACTGGCCATTTCTACTACCAGCATACAGTGGGGAAATAATTATTTGATCCCCTGAGGTTTTGTAAGTTTGCCCACTTACAAAGAAATGAAGGGTCTATAATTTGTATCATAGGTGTATTTAAATGGAGACATGAATAAGCAGCACATAATACCATTGCTATAAATTTGCAGTTCAGTGAGTAAGATAAGTATTTGATCCCCTACCATCAGGACTCAAGTCCTGCAGGAACGCGTGGGAACGCAGTTCCCTTTGCAGGACTAGAGCAGCCGAGCCGCCTGAGCCAATCCTTCACTAAGTGGCGTTGCCCAGCTCGAGTCACTATCAGGGGCTGGAGAACCTTAGTAATCTTTTATGTTACTGGCCGCTTCCTGTATATGGATTCATCAGGTAGTGTGCTGTTATTCCGTCACTTCCTCGATGCCCCAATGTCTCCTGGGAGCTTTTGTCATTGTTCCCAGGAGACATTGCGGAGGTCTGTCACGAGTTATCGCAGGATTTTAAAAGAAGTTGCGGGCAGTAACATAAAGGATTACTAAGGTACAGTGGATCGGAAAAAAAACATGCGGTTTTAGTAATTATGCATATGATGAGCGTATCATTTTTTTTTATTTTTTTTTGGGTGGGGGAGTAAATCTTGGGTGGGAGTTCCCACACCTTTTTTTTCCCCCAGGACTTGACCCCTGCCTACCATCAACAATAATTCTAGCTCACACAGACTGGCTACATTATGTGGTTTCACAGGATTAGACCTGTCAATTTAGGGTCCTTTCACACGTGCGGACCGTTTTTTTGGTCCGTTTTTTTTTTTTTTCATCAGTTGATCCGTTTTTTTCCGTTCGTTTTTTCCGTCCGTTTTTTTTTTTTTTGTTAGAACTTTATTTTTATTACATATTTTGATGTAAAACGGATGTTAGCGGATCGGATGTTAAACGGATCGTCTGCTAACATCCGTTTTTCGTCCGTTCCAATTTTTTGACAGAAGAAAAATAGGGTTTTCTTCCGTTCCAAAAAACGGAGCTTAACGGAGACGGATGTAAACGGAGCTTAACGGAGACGGATGTAAATGGACGTTAGCGGATCATCCGCTAACGTCCGCTTTCCCATAGGAATGCATTGCGGTCCGTTTTTCATCCGTAAAAAACGGACGAGCGGTCCGCACGTGTGAAAGGGCCCTTAAGAAGGCGCTCCTAACAACTATTTGTGTATAAAAGACACCTGCCCACAGAAAAATTATAATAAAAATGCCATAAAACTATCCCCTATTTTGTAGACGGTACAACTTTTGTGCAAACCAATCAATATACGCTTATTGCGATTTTTGTTTGCCAAAAATATGTAGAATACATATCGGCCTAAACTGTGATTGATTTTTTTTTTTTTTTTTTATTGGGGATTTTTATTATAGCAAAAAGTATAAAATATTTATTTATTCTTTCTTCAAAATTGTCGCTTTATTTTGTTTATAGCGCAAAAACTAAAAACCGCAGAGGTGATCAAATACCACCAAAATAAAGCTCTATTTGTGGGGGAAAAGGACATCATTTTTGTTTGGAAGCCACGTCGCACGACCGCGCAATTGTCGGTTAAAGCAACGCAGTGCCAAATCGCAAAAAGTGGCCTGGTCTTTGGCCATCCAAATGGTCCAGGGCTTAAGTGGTTAAGGCAGTTGAGACCACAGTCGCCAAACAAACCATTGGTAACATAATATGCCGCCATGGATTGAAAGGGCTGTGGTCAGATGAGACCAAAATTGAGCTCTTTGACATTAAAATTGCCTCGCCATGTTTGGAGGAAGAAAAATGCTGACTTTTTTGGTCGTCTTGTTTAGGTTGTGATCTAATTTGTCAAAATCCCTTGAGACCCCTCCACTGTGACAGTGGATTTTTCATTAAAGCGTGTGAGCAGTTGGCTGAAGCTTTACACCATGGCTGTGATGGCCTGCTATAAACATCTTGGCTTGTTACTTGTATTGGCGTTTATCTGTGCATGTGTCTAGAGCACTGTTTAGTGCTGATCTGCAAATCCTGCTTCCAAGGAGCCACTGACCTGTATGATATACATACATACATACATACATACATACATACATTGCTGAGGGGGAGATTGGAAGAGTGACACAAGGAAGTGGGACAAAAATAATAAATCTGGCCTTGTCTGTAGGCAAGCGCAATGCTACCCTGTGACCTTAACTGTCATGCAAGCCTGGGCACCGCTACGTTGCCAGCAACACCCGGCACCCCTATGTTGCCATCAACTCACCTGTTAGACCCAGAGACATCTATTTATTATTAATTAATGGTAGCCTGCATGTAACGGAATCCAGAGCAAGATTTTTTTTTTTTGGGGAAATTGGTTAGATCTATCATTGCTTCCCTCAAACAAAGGGCATTTCTGGCATCCATATACATGCAAGATGCCCATCTACACATCCTATCTTCCCCTCACATCAACCGTTTGTGTTTTTCTGTAGGAGAAAAACTTTCAATTTGTAGCACCACCATTTAGGCTCTCCTCTACACCCAGAATGTTAAATTGCTTACCCTTCTGAAGATCCAGGTATTCATGTCACAGGGAAATTGGATGACTTTTTCCTAAAGGATTCCTCAGCCAAAACATGGTCTGCCAATGTTCCAAAGAACAATTCAGTTCCTTCAAACCTGTTGGGCTGGTAAATCAACTTCCCAAAGTCTGCCCTCCAGGTTTCACACTGTCTGAAGTACTTTTGGTCTAATTTAGCCCAAGTCAGAGTTGTTCTTTTGTCCAGAAAAAATGTGTCCCTTTTTTAATGTCCCGCATACTGGACATTGAAAATGGTACCAGCCCTCCACCACGATTTTTGTAACTGCATGATGGTTCACTTTTGGGCCTAGTGATAACCCACTTCAAGGCAGCTTCCTTAGCTAAGTTTCATGCCAGGTCTCTTCAACTCAACATCCTACTCTGCATGGTTCTATCAGTCTATCCAGCCAGACAATATAGTGGATTTCCAAATCTGCCTTGGGAGTAGGCAAGTAGTTTCTTCCTCCCTTTCTCCCTTTTGCGGTGTATGATAGTCTATGAATATAAGTCCTGTGTTCTGTATTGTATTTCAAGATGAGTATTTACAAATTAAAACTTTTATTTTTTGTTTTAGGCAAATATTTTCATCCCCGTCCCAGGCGCTCCTGCGGAATCAGAGAGTGTGCAAGTTCTTCCATAATAACCGGACAGAAACTGGACATTCCAGTAAGTGTAAATAAAATGAATGGTTGTACTTGCTTACTGCAGCTTCTCTGTGTTCACTGTGGCTGATCTATTTTGGACTGGGTGGCAATTACACTGAACACGTGGAATATGATCGCTCGTAATATGACACAAGCTAGAGTGTGCTTTTGCTTCTCATAAATAAACTTCTTCCTGTACTGTATATCATTTTTTTTAACCACTTCCATACCAGGCCTATTCTGACACTCCTCTCCTACGTGTAAAAATCATAATTTTTTTTCTAGAAAATTACTCGGAACCTCCAAACAATATTAAAAAAAATATATATATATATTTCTTTCTTTCTTAGCAGACACCCTAGGGAATAAAATGGCGGGTCGTTGCAACTTTTTATCTTGCACTGTATTTGTATTTTTGTGGGGGGGTGGGAGAGTTTTGTAAAAAATTAACAGTAAAGTTAGCTCAATTTTTTTTGTATAATGTGAAAGATGATGTTGCGCACATTAATGGGATGGTGCCAAACTCTGGTACTTAAAAATCTCCATAGGCGACACTTTCATATTTTTATTTTTTATTTTTTTAGAGGTTACCAGTTTAGCGTTACAGGAGGAGGTTTAGTGGTAGGATTGTTTCTTGCGCTCTAATGCATGCGGAGATGCCTCATGTGCAGTTTAAATAGTGTTTACATATGTGGGCGGGACTTGTGTGTGCGTTCGCTTCTGAGCACAAGCTACTAGGGACAGGGCGTTTTTTTGTTTTAAATTTTACTTTTTTATTTTACATTTTTTTACACTTTCTTAAAAAAATAATTTGATCACCTTTATTCCTATTGCAAGGAATGGTTCTTGACAGGTCCTCTTTATGGAGAGATGTGAGGTCAATAAGACCCTGCGTCTCTCCTCCAGGCTGGAAAGCATGCTTACCAGCTGCGATCACAGCTTTAACAACCGTGGCCCGGACGTGACGCTTTAACGTCGTGCACGAGCCTACGACGGTCAATCTCTATGGTCGTCTGATGGGAGGGGGGATGTCCCCTCCCGTCGCCTGTGGAGCAGGTGGAACTGCTGGGAGTGGTTAAATAAAATTAAAATACTGGTAACAACGTCCTTCTTTAGACTCTTAGAACTCTGCTTTTATTCCTTACTTTTACCCAATTTTAGTGATTTTTCCTTCCCCCATTTCAGTTTAACAACTATACAATAAATTAAAGGTGCAATTGCCACCAGAACGGGAAGGAATCATTTGCTAAGTGTTTTTTGTCTGTGTTCCTGTTGCATACATTTTTCTATGAGTAATCTCCAGTAGATTAATAATAAAAAAATATCTCCCAGATCTTAAGGGTTGGGGGGCGCTCATCCCAAAACCATCTGGGCAGGTGTCCATAATAAATGCATAAATTATATACAAATAGATTTGTGGATTGAAAACCGCCCACTGAGCAACATACCCTACCCAAATATCAAGATTTATTAGATACAAAAGTTTCCAATCGTTTGATCCAAAAATGAATTCTCATGTATTTGTTCTACAGAAGGTATAATAAACCCACATGAGTATTTGACTTTGTTATTGCTGTCTTGACTGTGGTTTGTAGTGAGGATATCTGACTGAGGTATACAATTGCTCAAGCTATAACTCACACTTTTGTAGCAGCAAAATTGAAATATCTTGGACCTCTTTCACACTGGTGCTGCTCATAGCATTGGCGGTAAAATGCTGCTATTTTACCGTCGGATTTGCGGTGCATTTTAGCCACTAGCGGGACGCTTTTAACACCCGCTAGCAGACAAGAATGGGTTAATACTGCGCGCAATGTGCCACTACAGTGACTGATTTTAATGGGGAGGAGCGGTGAGTTCACCGCTCCTAATGTGCTCCAAAGAAGCTGCTGGCAGGACTTTTCCGGACGCCCTGCCAGCGCAGACGAGGGAGAATCTTGTCTCTAGTTCTGTTGGACCTAAGCGCAGCCTTCGACACTGTAGACCACAAACTTTTATTGACACGGCTAGCTAAAGTAGCCAGAGTCGCAGAAGGCGATCTATCTTGGTTCTCCTCTTTTTTGGAAAACCGATCGCAAACGGTGAAGTTAGGACCTTTCACCTCTGAGAAACGCACGGTGTCATGCGGAGTCCCTCAAGGATCGCCTCTGTCGCCAGTGCTGTTCAACATCTATCTTCGTCCTCTCTTTGAGATTATCAGCAGCCAAAAACTGCTCTACCACTCATATGCAGACGACACGCAACTGTATTTCCGCATTGGCAACAAAAAGGATCACCATCTCAATCTAGAGATATGCCTCTCTTTGATAGAGGACTGGATGACGAAGAGTTATCTTAAACTGAACGGTGCGAAAACAGAACTTCTCCTGTTTCACGCCAAGCGCATGAATCAACCTGCAACAACTTGGACACCCCCGCCCATTCTGGGCAAAATCATCACCCCTAGCGCCAAAGTCAAAAGTCTCGGGGTCATCTTTGACTCCTACAGGACAATGGACGCACAAATAGGGTCAGTAGTCGGCGGATCTCACCATCTGCTGCGCCTACTACCTAGACTTACGCCTTTCATCCCCAAAGAAGACTTAGCGGTCGCGGTGGGAGCAATTGTTAACTCCAGACTAGACTATGCAAATGCTCTTTACCTCGGACTCCCCAAGTACCAAATCGCTCGTATGCAAGTCGTTCAGAATACGGCCGCCAGACTTGTGACTGGAAAAAAACCCTGGGAATCCATCTCACCTTCACTGAGAGCCCTTCATTGGCTGCCAGTAAAAGACAGAATTGCTTTTAAAGCACTCTGTCTAACGCATAGATGCATCCATGGGAAGGCTCCCCAGTATTTATGCGATAAAATAAAAGCTCACAATCCCAATCGCATCCTGCGATCCACCAATCAAAACCTGCTCCAGATTCCGCCAGCCAACTACAAATCCAAAGGAGAAAGACGATTCGCGGTCCAAGGGCCCAGACTATGGAACGCTTTACCAACCAGCATTCGGTTGGAGGAGAATCACTTGGCGTTCAGGAGAAAGATCAAGACTCATCTCTTTTGATACCAAAGGAGACAGGAACAACAAGCGCCCAGAGGCGATTCAGTTCGCATGTGCCGCGCTATATAAGTATTCATTCATTCATTCACTGCTCGAGTGTGAAAGGCTG
Organism: Rana kukunoris; assembly: GCA_029574335.1. Lineage (NCBI taxonomy): Eukaryota > Metazoa > Chordata > Amphibia > Anura > Ranidae > Rana > Rana kukunoris. Next base: position 262,679,113 of record CM056053.1, read on the forward strand.
GGGGCTTAAGGGTGGATTGCAGCTATAGCGCCTGCAAAATGCCCTCCGTGTGAAAGGGGTCTTAATCATACAGTACAAGACACATAGACCCTGAGTTGTAGGCTAGGAATCTTCAGGTGATTAGACTCTAGCAAAGCTTTTGAAGAACCCCATCATGGGTGGTCTGCCTATGACCCTACCCAACTTTGTGAGTCCTCAGTTATACAATAGAAGCAGTGCATCTGGATCCGTGCAACCTCTGTAAAACCTTGGGAGCCGTACCTGGACCCCACACCATTTGGATGCTCTGTAATGTTTCAGGCATTTGATCCAGCATGGGTGCATACCTCACCATTTGTTATGCTAAGTCACAGGGTGCTATATACAGATCCAGGGCCTTTGTCCATTCCTGTGAACCCAAACAGTGAAGATATCTCTAGGGGTATTTCAACCAAGATGGGCAAAGCTTGAACCTTATACTAAGACCAGTAAAATGAACAGGTAAGACAAAGTTCTCCCTGTTTTCTGGCCTGTTATTGAAGCCCCACAGCAAGTATGAGAATACCTCCCATTACATGCTTTTCATAGTTTGTGAATCCTGAATAGTATTTATTTATATCAGGGCTCAACATAACCCATAGTGACAAGAAATTTCATCCTAGCACTTGAATGCTTCCTCACACCCCTATGTGATGGAAAGGAAAGTTGGCCCCTTTCACACATGCTGTCTGTTCAGGTCCGCCTGTTCTTTTTATCTGGCGGACCTGATCGGACACTGCATTTATCTCTATGGAGTGACGGATGTCCGTTGACATCCACCGTGATCCGATCCAGTTTTCCAAATCCAGATGGATGGAGGTCCTATTTTCCATCTGTCTGGCGGATCAGATGAACACAGACAGGTGGTCCATTTTCATCCATTCTAAAGAGAACGGGGCTCTAACAGGTCTCAGCGGTTCTAACCCTGATGAGCAGAGTCTGCCAAAACGGACATGCCCCGTGTGAAAGGGGCCTTGAGTAAAAAAAAAAAAAAAAACATTTTAAGTTAAACTTGAGCACATAACTCCCCCCCCCCCCCCCCCTCCTCCCCATATCCGCACGTACAAATGTAAGTTTGTGCATCAGGGTGCCTACACCTGTTGATTGCGATACACATGCATATCACTGCGCACACCAGATTGAAAGCAATAATTCTAGCACCAGACCCAACGCTAAAGTGATGATCTATAGGGGGCTTTTTAAGCGTCACTTATAGAAAACATAGGGTACCTAAGTTTGTCGCCATTTCACAGGTGTATGCAAATTTTAAGTTTGACATGTTGGGCAACTATTTACTCGGTATAACCTTGTGTTCTACCACAGTTAGAAAGCACTCCCTAGGAGCGCACTTAACCCTTTAAACCCCCTTCCTGCCAGTGGTCAGTACAGTAAAGGTTGTGTTTTTATTTATTTTTATAGCACTGATTATTGTATTGGTGTCACTGGTCCCCAAAAAGTCTCACTAAACGCTGATCGACAGCCATTACTAATAAAAAGGCAATTTAAAATATCCCATAGTTGGTAGGGGCAAAAACTTTTGCGCAAACCAATCAATATATGCTTATTGGGATTTTTTTATCCAAAATATGTAGCGAAATACATATTGGGCAAAATTGATGAAGAAATATGATTTTTTTTTTTTTTTTTTTAGATTGGATATGTTTATAGCAGAAAGTAAAACATACATATATATATTTTTTTTTAACTTCTTGAGGTGATTAAATACCACCAAAAAGAAAGCCCTATTGGTGGGGAAAAGGGACATACATTTTGTTTGGATACAGCAATGCAGTGCCGTATCAAAAAAAATGGTCTGGTCATGAAGGGGGTGAAATACCCAATATAACTGCTTATGGAAAAAGCTTGGACTGCTGAAGTCTAGTGTCCATAGACACCCAAGATGCTTACCTGCATGTTCTCTGTTCCCTATTGCCAGTGTTTTCTGCACTTCACCGTAAGAGACAAACCCTTCCAGTTTGTCACACTGCCCTATGGCTTATCCTTGATTTCCAGGGTATTCACAAATGTGCTTGCACCGATTCTTGCCCTCTTAAGAATTCAGGTCACAGGTTATCTATTCTAGACAACCCTCTTCTGAAAGACTCATTCTGTTCACCTATCTGCAAACCTCAGCAAGAGGTGCTTCAGACCTTTTTTTTTTTTTATTATTATTTTAATCAAATCTAAAAAGTATGCTTTCCATCCTTCACTCTGCCTGGAATACTTGCACTTCATTCTAAATGAAGTCCAAACATGTCTTTTTTTATTCCCCCACAAATTAAACTGGTCTCTCTGATTTCGTGCTCGAGCCTTCGGGTCAGAGACTTGCCTTTTGTGAGGGTCTCCATGAGTGTGCTGGGGTTTCATGGTAGCCTCCTTTTAAAGCTGTTGAAACAAACGTGCTCCTCTCAACCGCTCCAGCCAAGCAAGGAACGCCCTAACCTGGTGGAAGTCCTTTCTTCCCTATTACAAAATATGCCAGCCTCTTAAGATTGGAGGGGGGGTTTAATCTCAGTCCAGGGAGCATGGTCATCCAATGAAGCCAAAGCTATCCATTGACGTTGGGGAGCTCAGAGCTATCAAAATGGCTCTGCACCACTGGAACCTCCTTCTCCAGGGACACCTGATCAAGGTGGAAAAAGACGATGCTGCATCTGTGGCCCACATCAATCAGCAGAGGGGTACCCAAGAGTCATGCAGCCTTGAGGGAAGCAAGTCTGGTCATCTCATGGACAGTTGGGAAGTGGTTTACCTCAGTCTTCACTGCCTGAATCAAGGGAAAGGGGAGCTTCACTCCAAAATCTTCTTCAATATGATATGTCGGCGATGGAGAGTTGTGGATATCCTGGCCTCCAGGTTCAACAAGTTACCTCCCTGCTTTTGGCCAAGACCATGGATTCTCTAGTACCGACATTGGATACTCCGATAATTACTTGGATTCAGTTCAGGTTAATCCATGCCTTTCTCCACTGCAGATTCTGCCTCATCTGCTCTGCACTTACCTCTGGTACTGAGCTTTCACTATCCATGCAACTGGTCCAGCTATCTACGGATTTGAAATCCCCACTCTTCTTCAACCTCTTCTCTCTGCAGAGCCTCTGGGGCAGTCAGAATGATTGGTCTGCACAGTGAATTACTCTGGTCTGTTCTGGAATCACTGCACAAGAAGAGGGAACAAACAGTTTTCTGAAAAGGTACTCTGAACGGACAGGTTTTGGCCTTGTCCATTTTTCCCCAAAAAACTATTGGCTTTATTTTCCCTGGTAAAAACCCTTTATTCAAAATGTTTCCCAAATTAAACCTACCTCACAGCACCCTATGCTTCTTAGGACCTCTGTTTTGGTTCTCTCTGTCTTTAAAAGCTTTGCCAGAGTCCAAGGTACTAACCTGTAACCACAGGGTCTTTGAATATCGAGTTTGTGTCCTGTACTGTACGTCTAAGATATAACATTTTAACATTTACAGGTTAGTAAAAATTCAATGCAAAAAATAGAATTACCCATGCTCTACCCTTCCGCTGCTAGGTCCGTACATTGTATGGACCTAAGAATGGGGGTCCGTCACACACTCCCAGTGGCTGCAGCCATCGGGAATGTGTGCATATCCAACAAGCTGACTTCGGGCTCTCAGAATTAAGCAGTTCATTGCCCCCGCAGCTGCTGTATTTCATCCGCTCTCCTCTCCTTCTTGCTGATTTGAAAGTGACAGGTATGTTGTCACTTCTGGGACCCCCTTTCACTTTTCCCAGCTAGCTGGCCTAATCTAATGCAGTGCCATTTACATGATATTCATTGGAGTGCATAAGAAACATCCAGGGTCTTTTAGACCTCAGATGTTTCTTTAGAGAGAACCCATCGCCAAGAATCATCAATGTAATCTCATCCTTACATTTAATTGTGAAAAAAAATAAAATGACACCCAAAAAAGGTACTCCCAACCCCACATACATGAACATAAACATGTTGGGGTGACAAATGTGGGTCAGACCACTGTCACCTTCACCAACTTGTGACAAATGACTGGTCAACCTCTCACCATGCTGTCTCTAATCCGAAAAAGAGGAGACGGAAACAATAAGACAATAGCAAAACAAAAAAGCTTGAAAAAATTACAATACTTGTCAAGTCCTGGTTCAGCAGACTACCGTCAACCAGCAAGGTGATTCTACAACTTGACAGGTGTTCCTTGGTTTGATGTTAAAACAAAATCTGTCAATTACAAGGACAGCCCCCTTTTCTTGTTGGTGAGGGGGGTGTTGACAGAAATGATATGACCAATGATTCGGTCTAAGGTGTGACTGCTGGGATATCATGGTGTGTGTGACTATGTCCCAAATACAGTCTTTTATAGGTATTGATTTCTTTGAATGCATACATGTTGGCCTGCTAACTTGTATATTAGTGTCCAGCGTGCAATTGCCCATTGAATAGTTATGGGACGCAGCTGGACTGTTCCATGCTGAGACACGGGGAGGCGTAGATAAAGGGGTGCTGCAGCTACACAGAAATGCACAGGATCTGTAGGAGGAGTTCTGTAGTCTGCTGCCGACTGCTGAGACCAGGTGTGGGTGGAGACCAGGGGGATGAGGCAGTTGCAGGAGAGGTGTAAGGGCCACATGAATTGGCCTAAAGGCCCGATTCGGCCTGCAGGCCTTTTTGTTTGAAATGTGTTCGAGGGTGCCTGCTTTCAGAAAATGTTTTGGGAGTTTTATGCAATCGTCAGGCCTAAAAACATTTTTTTAAGTGTGTAAAAAACGCAAAAGGGCCATATTACGTTAACTCTGGCTGTTCTGCTTGTTTCAGATTACTAATGTAGTAGTTGTGGTGGTCTCAATGTCCATTCTGTAAACTTCAATGTAAATGCATTTAAGGTACCTGCACGCTATATCTATATTTCTGTGCCACTGCCACATGCCAGCATGTGCTACTGACAACAGTTCAGGTTTTGGGACAAAGTGGATTTATATGATGTCTCAGATAATGGGTCGGATATATTTGAGTAATGCAGATTTATCATTTACTAAATACTTATCGATTTTGTAAATGTAATAATGTATGGCCTCAACAGTGTTTTTCTGGTTTTGTTACCAGGTCATTTGCTGACAGGCTCAAAGTTTTGTAAGACGTCTGAAGATAGCTCTGAGACTTCCAGTCAAGAGGAAGGTAAGATTTCCAGACTTAGAATCTTGTGTTTAAAGGATAAGTTCACCTTAACGTCGTTCTACGTTGGTACTTTGACGTGGAATACCGTTGTTATAGCAGCACATAGCTGCCATAACCCCGGTATCCTCTTGAACTACAGGCGGCTGGCTTTCAGATAAAAGTGGTCTCTGTGGTGAACCCATATGCAAGTTGTGCCAGCATATGAAAACTGTTCAAACCACACGTGGGGTATCGCCATGATCGTTGGAGCGAGAGCAATAATTCTAGCACTGGACCACCTCTGTATATCGAAACTGGTAACCTGTAGAAGTTTGTCACCATTACACAAGCGGGCGCAATTTTGAAGCATAACCTGTCAGATATCAATTTACTTGGTGTAAAATTCTTTCACAATCTATAAAAAAAAATTGGTTGACTTTTTTTTTTATTGTTTTATTTATTTTTTATTCAAAAAAGTATATTTTTTTGCCGTAAAAAATTGCGCTTATAAGACTGTATGACACAAAGTACTGCAATTACTACCATTTTATTTTTTGAGGGTTCTAAGTAATTTTCTAGCAAAAAAAAAAATATATATTTTAACTTGTAAACAACAAATCTCAAAAAGAGGCTTGGTTCTTAAAGCAGAGTTCCACCCATTTAAAAGTCGGCTACAAAAAGTGTAGCTGCTGACTTTTAATATTCGGACACTCACCTGTCCCACAGTCCAGCGATGCGAGTGCAGGAAGCCTTGTTCCTCTCCGCTGCGCCGGCATTCTAACTGTGTGGGTGCCCGGCTGTGACTTCACAGCCATACACGCAATGGGTAGCCAATCTTCTGGGACCTGTGGTGTGTACCAGAAGTTTGCAGGGAGGGGGGGAGAGGTGATCTTCTTTTTTCGGGCCCAGCGGAGGAAGTGGGAGCTGGGTGCCTGTGGAAAAACTGACATGCCAAATGTGTAAAGCTGAAATTCAATTTTTGGGTGGAACGTCACTTTGAGTGGTTAGACTAAATTCTCCTTATTTGCACTTCTTGCTGATAAAGGAAATTGCAAATTTGTTTTGGTTAAAGTCTAACACGTTTCAGAATCTTTTGTTTAGACACTCCTCAACCGGAAAATGTTTTAATTTTTCACACACTTGGTAAAATCCTGGTTTTGTTCTTTTGTTCGAAAATTACTTAAAGCCCGCAAAGACTTATACATTGTCTGAAAGCAGAGGCCCTGTGGAATACAATTGTTGGGGGGGGGGGTAGATATATATATAGATATATGTAGAGAGAGAGAGATATACTTATATACTTTTTTTCCCCGCAATACTTATTTCTTTCTCGTACATCACGGGACACAGAGCGGCATATTCATTACTATGTGGGTTATATGGAGTACCTTCAGGTGTGGACACTGGCAATCTCAAACAGGAAGTCCCCTCCCTATATAACCCCCTCCCCTAGAGGGAGTCCCTCAGTTTTTTCGCCAGTGTCTTAGGTGTTGGTCACGGAATAGCTTTGCTCCACATCCTTGGGATTAAGGGCGGGCTAACCGGATCTGTCCAAGGAGCCTCAGTGCCAAAGTGGACAGTACCCGGGCCCCAAGCCGTGGGGTTTTGCCTATAATGCTCCTCTTTGGAGGGCTGGACCCTGGGCCCAGGACTTGGAGTTTGTAAAAACCATAAGTTCCTGCTTGCCAGGGTGCTATATAGGTCCAGGACAGTGGGTACCTTCATAGGACCCCAGGGCCTGAAGGTCTACTACGCTACCCACGGAGATGGGAGAAGATTGGATCAGTTTGCTGGACAAACATCCTGCTGCATGGAGCAGGTAAGGGGGAGCCTGCGGGACTTGGTTCGACAGCAGGCTCTCCGGGGTAACCTAAAAGGGGGGATAGCCTAAGTATGCTCTGCATGGGCAACCTTGTTCACTATGTCTGAGAGAGACAGGATGACACCCTTTCTCCCCCATCACTAGGTTCCCCTGTCTAAAAATGTGTTGCTAGCTAAACCTGCTGTTTTCTTCCTAGGGCTAGTAAGGATCCCTAGGGGCCTTTGGAGAGTCCTACCTGGCCGGGGGTTTGAATCTGCCGCCTGTTTCTGCGTTCCTGGATCTCCAGCAGCAGCGCGGCTCCTCCATGTTCCTCCTGTTTCCGGCATACGCGCGCGCACGTCTTATAGACTTTTTTCGCGCCGTTCAGACAGGAGGGCGGGGGGGGGGGGCGTGCCTGCGGCGTCATACAGGAGGCGCGCCTTTGTGCTGTTATAGACAGCAGGCATTGTCAGTGCTCAGTCTGAGGCTGATTTTCAGAAGGAGAGGACGCAGAGCGGCAGAACAGTGACTCCCGGTGGCGGAAGAGGGGTAGTACATGCTGGACTTGGTTCCAATGCCTTTTTTGTTAAGCCAAAAAATTCCCCTTTTTGCAGCAGGTTGGAGGCTGGCAAACTAAGTTTGGGGTCACTGTATGTTGTAAAAAGAAAATATATAATATATATTTAAAAAAAAAAAAAAACATACGGGATCCCATCAGTTTTTGGGCATTAGTGATCTATTGTCCCCTAAACTCTGGTTTTGTACTCCTGGCCACTACAGTCTGTTGTGTGGGCGGAGTCCCTCAATTTTGTATTGTGGCTTCCAAAGGTTCGGGGTCAAAGGGTACAAAAAAGACCAAAAAACAAAAGGGTTCCCTTTCTGATTCTGATGATATGCCGATACTTTCCCCTCAACTTATTAACATAAAAGGCGCCTTGGATGAGCCATTAGGGGGATCTGGTGCGGAGGCTGGCCCAGATCAGCCCAGCCCTGTGTTTATCACAGAGGAGATGCTAGCCGTATCCCTAGGGGGGCTAGAAGAGAGAATAGCAGCATTGATCGCTAGAGCTATTCCTGGTAAGAAACGGGTTAGATCCCCATCACCAAGAGGTGTATCCTCAGATGCTGAGATTCTCTCGCCGGAGGAATTGGAATCACAGGAGGATCAACTAGACCTGAACCAAGAGGGTTCAGGGATTGAGGGGTCTGCCTCGGAGGAACCATTTTCAGACTCCCAGACAGAAAGACTGTGGGTACAGTCTTTGACGGACATGGTCCGCTCGGCATTTAGTTTACCATTGCCAGAGCCTCAGGTTCCTCCGGTATCCTCTCTGGGCTCTTTGAAAGCTCCGTTAAGCAACGCAGTTTTTCCGGTCCATCCTCTTTTAGAGGAATTGATCTTTCGGGATTGGGTACGGCCGGACAGGATTTTTCTGCCACCGAAAAGATTTGCGGTCATTTACCCCATGGAGGAAAAATTCTCCAAGAGGTGGAGGCTCCCAGTAGTGGATGCAGCCATCTCATGTGTGAATAAATCACTAACTTGCCCGGTGGAAAACATACATATGTTTAAAGATCCGGTTGATAAAAGATTAGAGACACTTTTAAAAGCATCCTTTGCTACGGCAGGAGCAGTGGTGCAGCCAGCGGTGGCTGCGATTGGTGTTTGTCAGGCGTTAAAAGACCAGACAAAGGAAATGTTAAAGGACATGCCTACCCATCAAGCAGAAGAGTTTTCTGACATTCCCAGAGCTCTGTGTTTTGCTGTAGATGCTATAAAAGATTCCATCCAGCAGGCCTCTCGTTTATCACTATTTTTGGTGCACATGAGAAGGCTCTTATGGTTGAAGAACTGGGCGGCGGAGCCCCCATGCAAAAAGCTTCTGGCAGGGTTTCCCTTCCATGGAGGACGACTCTTCGGAGAGGATCTGGATAAATATATTCAGACTATTTCAAATGGCAAGAGTACCCTTTTACCGGTCAAAAAGACATTCCGGGCTCCTACATTTAAAAGGCAGCTCTTTCCTGTCTCTGGGCCCTCAAATTCCAGGCAGTATCGACGGCCGCCTGCACGATCCAACGTTAACAGTAGATCGCAGGGACAGGCCCCTGGGGGTAAGAGGCCGTGGTATCGCAAGCCGTCAAAAACAGCCCCTAAGTCTGCCTTATGAAGGGGCGCCCCCACTCTCGCGGGTGGGGGGAAGGCTTCGTTTCTTCTCAGAAGTTTGGGAAGCCAAGATCCCCGACAAATGGGTCCGGGCATCGGTAACCACAGATTACAGACTGGAGTTTCTAAAGTATCCTCCGCCTCATTTTCAAGAATCAAGGCTACCAACGGATCCAGCAAGGAAGGCCTCAATGCTGGCAGCTTTGGATCACCTGCTTTGCCAGGACGTAATTATAGAAGTGCCAGCCCAAGAGCAAGGGCTAGGTTTCTATTCCAATCTCTTTGTCATACCAAAGCCCAACGGCGATGTCAGGCCAATCTTGGACCTAAAGAGGTTAAACGGTTACCTAAGGGTTCGTTCCTTCCGGATGGAATCCATCCGGTCAGCAGCCGCCGCGCTTCAGAAGGACGATTTTCTGGCCTCCATAGACATAAAGGATGCTTACCTTCATGTACCAATCTTTCAGTTGCATCAAAGATTTTTACACTTCGCGGTGGGGCAGCGACACTTCCAATTCAGGGCGCTCCCCTTCGGGCTGGCCACGGCCCCCCGGGTATTCACGAAGATCCTAGCCCCAGTTCTGGCCAATTTAAGGATCCAAGGGGTCACAGTCCTAGCATACTTGGACGACCTTTTAATCATAGATCACTCACGGCCGGGTCTGCAAAAAGCAGTAAACCTCACGGTTCGGTACCTCGAAGAATTCGGCTGGGTCCTAAACCGGGGAAAGTCAGCGTTCCAGCCTACAAAGCAGTTGGAATACCTCGGCATGAGGTTAGACACAGAACAGCAAAAGGTGTTCCTGCCCCTGGTAAAGATCGAATCTATCAAGGGGTTGGTTCAGTTGGTTCTAAACAAGAAAAAACCAACTATTCGCCTGTGTATGCGAGTACTAGGCAAGCTAGTAGCCACGTTCGAGGCAGTACCATACGCTCAGATCCACACTCGCGTCCTACAGGCAGCCATTCTAGCAGCCTGGGGCAAGAGGGCACATGCCTTAGAGTCCCCTTTGACGCTATCTTCAAGGGTCCGACAAAGCCTGGCCTGGTGGTTGAACCCTCAGAACCTTCTAAAGGGAAAATCCTTCAGCCCTATTGTCTGGAAGGTAGTTACCACAGACGCCAGCCTGGCAGGCTGGGGGGCGGTCTTCGAGGGGTTCTCTCGCCAGGGAACTTGGGTGAAAGCGGAGAGGCAGCTCCCCATCAATATCTTGGAGATCAGAGCTGCTCGCCTAGCCCTTCTGGCATGGACCTCCAGATTAAAGGGGTTCCCGGTGAGAATCCAGTCAGACAATGCCACGGCGGTGGCATACATAAACCACCAAGGGGGAACCAGGAGTCAGGCCGCTCAGAGGGAGGTGAGCTTGATTTTTCAGTGGGCAGAGGTTCATGTACCCTGCATTTCGGCGATATTCATTCCCGGAGTGGACAACCTGCAGGCAGACTTCTTAAGTCGCCAGAGTCTGTTGCCAGGGGAGTGGTCTCTGCATCCCCAGGTCTTTCAGACAATCTGCCAGAGGTGGGGAATGCCGGACGTAGATATAATGGCATCCAGGTTCAACAAGAACTAGACAGGTTCGTGTCTCGAGCGAGGGATCCGATGGCCTGCGGAACCGATGCGTTGGTTTGCCCTTGGCATCAATTCAAACTTCTATATGCATTCCCTCCACTACAGTTACTCCCTCGCCTGTTGCGCAAGATCAGAGTGGAGCACAAGCCAGTCATTCTAGTAGCTCCGGCTTGGCCCCGGAGGACTTGGTACTCACTAGTCCTGAAGATGGCAGTGGGAGACCCTTGGACTCTTCCTCTACAACCAGACCTACTCTCACAAGGCCCGATCCTCCACCCTACATTACAGCGTCTAAATTTGACGGCCTGGAGGCTGAATCCCTGATTCTCAGGGGTAGAGGTCTGTCTAGGCAGGTAATCCCTACCCTGATTAGGGCTAGAAAGCCGGTCTCCAGGGTGATTTATTACAGGGTGTGGAGGAACTACGTAGGCTGGTGTGAATCCAAAAGATGGAATTCCCGCAAATATACTATTGATAGGGTGTTAAGTTTTCTCCAGCTAGGAGTGGATAAAGGCCTGGCACTAAGCACAATCAAGGGACAGATCTCAGCTCTGTCAGTATGGTTTCAGAGGCCGCTGGCCACCCACTCGCTGGTAAAGACCTTCTTACAGGGGGTCTTGCGTATTAATCCTCCTGTCAAGTCACCAATTTGTCCATGGGACTTAAATCTTGTCCTGTCCACTTTACAGAAACAACCCTTTGAGCCGTTGGCTGAGATTCCTTTAGTCTTACTGACAAGAAAGTTGGTTTTCTTGGTCGCCATAGTTTCGGCCAGGAGAGTGTCAGAATTAGCAGCCTTATCGTGTAAGGAACCATATCTCGTTCTACATAAGAACAGGGCAGTTCTCCGGCCCCATCCTTCCTTTCTACCAAAGGTTATATCCAAATTTCACTTAAACCAGGATTTGGTACTTCCATCCTTCTTTCCAAAACCTACATCTAGAAAGGAGGGGTTGCTGCATACCTTGGATATTGTCCGGGCCATGAAGGCCTATCTTAAAGCTACAGAAAAGATCCGGAAGACAGATGTATTATTCGTTCTACCAGATGGCCCCAAGAAGGGGCAGGCAGCGGCAAAATCCACCATCTCGAGATGGATTAGACAATTAATCATTCAAGCCTACGGTTTGAAGAGGTTACCTCCTCCGTTGTCGGTAAAGGCCCATTCTACCAGGGCCATGGGCGCCTCTTGGGCAGCACACCATCAGATCTCTATGGCTCAGATATGCAAGGCGGCAACGTGGTCATCAGTCCACACGTTTACAAGGTTTTATCAACTAGACGTGAGAAGGAATGCGGATTCTGCCTTTGGACAGGCAGTACTACAGGCTGCAGTTTGAAATCCTCGGGATCAGAAGCACCCTGGGTTAAAAAAAAAAAAAAAAAAAAAAAAGTTTTTTTCTTGACTAAGTTGGATTTATTATTATTGTTTGAGTTTACCTCTAAATTGAATCCTTCTTTGGAAGATGTCTCCCTCCCCTCATTAAAGCATTGCTTTCGGACATCCCACATAGTAATGAATATGCCGCTCTGTGTCCCGTGATGTACGAGAAAGAAAAAGGGATTTTTAAATACAGCTTACCTGTAAAATCCTTTTCTTGGAGTACATCACGGGACACAGAGCTCCCACCCCTCTTTTGGGTGACCATTTTGGGAGGCATACTGCTTGCTACAAAACTGAGGGACTCCCTCTAGGGGAGGGGGTTATATAGGGAGGGGACTTCCTGTTTGAGATTGCCAGTGTCCACACCTGAAGGTACTCCATATAACCCACATAGTAATGAATATGCCGCTCTGTGTCCCGTGATGTACTCCAAGAAAAGGATTTTACAGGTAAGCTGTATTTAAAAATCCCTTTTTTAGGCCCCTTTCACGTGTGCGGACCGTATGTCCGCATTTTTATCCATCCGTTTGCGGTTGAAAACGGTACATACGTTGGTCCCTATGTGATTGCGGGTGTCAGCGGATAAACATCCGCTCACACCCGTAATTGTCAGTCTCCGCAATAATCCGCTTTTGTGGACAGAAGAAAGCCCTATTTTTCTTCCGTCTGCAGAGCGGATCGGATGAACACGGACACACGGTCCATGTTCATCCGATCCCCCATAGGGGAGAGCGGAGAAAAAACAGGGCGGTCCCTGCACAGTGTGCGGAGACCGCCCTGTCAGCCGACGGCTCAGCGGGGATTTACGGAGGAATCCCCGCTGAGCAGACGGACACACGGAGGCAGATCAATACTGATCTGCCCCGTGTGAAAGGGCCCTAACGGTTTATCAAATCTATTTTCAGGAAAACTTAAATTAACACGACCTTTAAAAGATGGTGTTGTACCAAACATTTATTGAGTAAATAAAATGCCAAACATGTCGAGCCTTCCAACTGTGCTCACCCGAAGCGTCAAACTATGGTACCCAATATTGTGCTCCAGCAATGATTTGAAAGTCTTTACGGCTGATCCATTTAGAGTCAACAGAAAATAATGCCCCTAGAATTTTTGCTCTCTCTGGCATTCATGGAGATGCTCAACATGTGAGGTGCAATTGCAGATTACATTCATCTGCATTCCCTTTACGTTCGTTACATCAGTGTGTGTGCGCATGTGGGGCGACAGGGTTGCTGTTTAACTTTTTCCTATTTATTTTAAACACTTCAGCTCTGGAAGGTTTGATCCTTTTGCCTTCATGACCAGGCGATTTTTTTGCTATTTAGAACTGCACTACTTTAACCACTTAAGACCCGGACCAATATGCCGCCAAATGACCAAAGGGGTTTTTGCGATTCGGCACTGCGTCGCTTTAACAGACAATTGTGCGACGTGGCTCCCAAACAAAATTTGCGTCCTTTTCTTCCCACAAATAGAGCTTTCTTTTGGTGGTATTTGATCGCCTCTGCGATTTTTTTTATTTTTTGCGCTATATACAAAAATAGAGCGACATTTTTGAAAAAAAAACAATATTTTTTACTTTTTGTTATAAGAAAAATCAAATAAACTAAATTTTAGTCAAACATTTAGGCCAAAATGTATTTAGCCACATGTCTTTAGTAAAAAAAATCACAATAAAAAAAATAATTAGCTACCTAGCGGGAACAGCGACACTAATACAGTGATCAGAAAAATTATCGCTTAGTGACGCTGGCAATAGGGAGTGAAAGGGTTAACTAGGGCAGTGATCAAGGGGTTAAAACTGTATTAGGGGGGGTACAGGGCTACCCTGAACCTAACACTAACTGACTTTTACACTGCCTGTCACACTGACACTAAATACAGTAATCATACATGTATGATTACTGCATTCAGTGACACTGTGACAGGGGGAGGGGCGATCGCGGGGGTTAAATGTGTTTTTTGTGTAGTGTAGTGTTGTGCAGACTTACTTGTGTTGTGATCTCTCCTCAGCGGTGGTTGAAAAAAACGCAGAGGGAGAGATCACGTCGCTTCCTCCTTCCTGTGTTTACACAGGAGGAGGAAGTGCACTGCAGGGGGAGCGCGCGCATTGGCTGGGAGCGATCCGGAGTGGGCGGACAAAAACGAATAGCCGCCCCCTCTTGTTGGATCGCTCCTGCAGCCGCACGGACCGCCGGTACGGGGGGGGGGGGGGTCCGATCGGACCCCCGATCCCCCCAAGGCACCAACGTATATATGTGCCTGTCGGTGCCATTCTGCCGACGTAAATGTACATGCGGCGGTCCTTAAGTGGTTAACTGGAAATTGCATGGTTATGCAACACTGTACCCATATGAAATGTATATAATTTTTTTACACGGCTACTGCTAATGGCGAATACTACTGATGTCGGTGATCAGCAATCTGACATTGACTGGAAACTAACTTTCACTGACATCACCACAGACACTTATACAGTGATCAGTGCAAACACTTAACACTGTCACTGTACTAATGTCAGTGGCTGAGAAGGGGTTAAGATCTGGGGTAATCAAGGGGTAAAATCGGTGCCTAACACAGGGTTTGACAAATTTGCTTGGAATCTAGGAGCCAGCTAAAAAAGTTAGGATGAGCTTGTGTGCAGAAGCGAACACATACGTGAGCAGTGCCCGCATATGTAAACGGTGTTCAAACCACACATGTAAGGTATCGCGCGATTGGTAGAGCGAGAGCAATAATTCTAGCCCTAGACCTCCTCTGTAACTCAAAACATGCAACCTGTAGATTTTTTTTAAACGTCGCTTATGAAGATTTTAAAGGGTAAAAGTTTGTCGGCATTCCACGAGCGGACGCAATTTTGAAGCGTGACATGTTGGGTATGAATTTAATTGGCGTAACATCTTTCTTAATATTAAAAAAAAATGGGGATAACTTTACTGTTTTATTTTTTAATTTAAAAAAGTGTAATTTTTTCACAAAAAAGTGTGCTTGTAAGACCGCTGTGCAAATACGGCGTGACAAAGTATTGCAACGATCGCCATTTTATTCTCTAGAGTGTTAGGATAAAATATATATATAATGTTTGGGGGTTCTAATTAGAGGGAAGAAGATGGCAGTGAAAAATGACATTAGAATTGCTGTTTAACTTGTAATGCTTAACTTGTAATACCAACGACGCCAGCTCACATCTGGTGGTAATAACTTGTAATACCAACGGCTAACCACCAGATGGCGCCAGCTAAAAAAAATAAAAATAAAACGACCTGATTTGTAGAGCCCTGGCCTAACAATATGTAATGTGTGCTGATTTTTGCTAAAGACCTTTGTTTCTCTGCTTTGGGCGTTCCCTAAACCGAAAACGGGCAGTGGCATATCCGTAACGGCTGCCCATCTGCAGTATATTGTGGGCGGTACATACTTTTTAGTAAAGTGTGTGTGTGTATATATATATATATATATATATATATATATATATATATATATATATATATATATATATATATATATATATATATATATATATATATATATAATGTGTATGTATATAATGTGTATGTATATATAATTTTGTTTGTTTATTTTTTTACCAACAAGCCCCATGTGTTATGGCACCAGCAGGTCTATTAGACCACTAACCTATCCCCTGCCTTCCACTCCAGTGGATCAAACGCAGGATTGTACTTGATCAGCAGGTAACCCAGCATGTCAGTTGGGATTCTGACTGCTCTGAACCTGGAAATTATCAGAGCTGAGAACTGCAGTATCCTAACTCTATTTACTGAGGTCTCAAGAGGAGCAGGAGAACCTAGGGACCAGTCCAGGGGCAATGGCACTTCAGAGTACCTTACAAATTAAGGGGCTGCTCTACTGCCAGCCAGATCACTTTCACATGGAAGCCAGAAGCTAGCTAAAAACGATTCCAAGCTCAAGGCTGCTGTGTGAATTGTTCTAAAACCTTGTCTACTCGGACATTTATAAATGTACCTTGGTAGACAAGTCGTCATCAATATCAGTGATAGTTATATATTGGTAGGTAGTGTACAACCAAAGCCCGTATTTGGATGTGCAGATAAACAATTATTGCACGTGTTTTACGTTCTGTGAATGGGGTTTGCTGAAAATGCAGCTAATTTGTTTGCTGTAACATGTTTCTTCTTTTTGTTAGATGGTATGCACCACACAACAGGCTACAAGAAATCAGGAAAAAGTCTGGTTACAAAGTAAGTTCACTTATTCTTTTGGAAGTTAATATGATCTGTTTATTATTATTGTAGCAGCAGTAAAGTATATGTCTTAATTGAGTATTCATACACCATAAGTAATATCCATGTACTTTCAGGTAATTTGACACTG
This sequence comes from Rana kukunoris, assembly GCA_029574335.1. Lineage (NCBI taxonomy): Eukaryota > Metazoa > Chordata > Amphibia > Anura > Ranidae > Rana > Rana kukunoris. The sequence goes on from CM056053.1 coordinate 262,695,547, forward strand.
GCAAAGCTTTAGAGGACACGCTCCCCTGGTGACCTTTTCACCCTTGGCTTAATTTGTTTTACATTTTATCTTTATCATATTATGTTTGAGTAATTCAATCAACCCCTCACTCTCTTTTTTAATGGCAACATAGAAGCAGTGTATCCAGATCAGCACAACCTCAATAAAACCTTGGGAGCCCTACTTAGACCCCACTCTGTGTGAATGGCCTGTATTGTTGCTTTGGGCACTGAATCCTGCATGGTCGCTTGATACTTGGTGCAACACAGGATGTGCTATACAGGTCTCCAGGGCCATGGCCTATAACTAGCAAACCCAGTCCCTAAAACCCTCTTCAGGGTGGGGGAATTTGTGATCACCATGATGGGCGAAGCCTTGACTCTATATACGGTTCAGCTTCATGGACAGGTAAGATAAGGTCATCCTATATCTGACTGCTATTATACCGGGTCTATATTTTGAATGTTTTCACCTTGTGGTGTAAACTTTCCAAACTTGGCGCTAAAACTTATCAACTCAGAACTTAGTCTTACGTGGATGGCCTTGTGTTGCATCACTCCACTGGTTGCACACTTTACCATCACTTTTGCCTACAGCCCTTATAAGGTACTTGGGCACTTTCTACTGCCTTTTTGCCATAAGTATTTGTTACTGGATGAGCTACAGCTGAGTTACTGCATACTCCTTGTGGTGACACATACTCTGCAGACCAGATGAAAGGGGGGCAATGCTAAATAGTAGGCAAGTATTTAGTCTGCTGAAGGCCTGCCTGCACAATGCTAAAAAAAAACTCAGTGACGGTGCATCCTTTCAGCGCAAATACCAATCGCAGCATCCAATTCTCTGATTCAGGCATGCATGCAGCAAACGGCCCATTTGACTCGAACAGAATTCTCTGCATCTGTGTCATGTTTTCTCTGACCGTTTTACAGCCTTAATCCAGACCTCTTTTTCCAGGGCTCAAAAATGCCATGCCTTTCTTTCTCTTCCCATTTTTCAACCCGAGTCATATTCTGATTTGCCAGCCCTAGAGGATATTTGAGGCCTTATTGGAAAAAGCTGCAAAATATTTTTCTTCAGACTGTCACAATTTTAAAGAGGGATTTTCACACATGCTTGCTAACATTGAAAAGCGTATTGTCTCTGCAAAAGCCTCGGCATTGTGCAGCCTGACTCACTACAGAGAAAATTGTTGACTTCCCACAGAATTTTTTTCTGAACTACAGTGGAAAAATAGTTTGCAAATAAGTGAACTAATTCCTGTAGTTGATCCTGCCATCTCTGTCCTAAACAAATATGTTGCAGTACCTATTGAAGTTCCATCTTTCATAGACTCTACAGATAGAAAATTATAATTTCCATTTATCAAACTGCAGCTAAATGAGCTAGGGCAATGAAGAACCAACGACTTCTGGATCTTGCTGTTACTGAGCAATTGTAGCCATTGCCCAATGCGCTGCTTTTTTGTGTGGATGCTAGAACGTCATGAGATTTCCAGAATGGCTCATATCTTCCTTCTTCTGTGTAGAATCTTGTAGCTGAAGCTGCCTGCAAAAGACACCTCACACCTATGCCTTTTCAAAAAAAGACCTCTGTCTGGTGAGGCACTAGACCAATTCATCAAAGATTTCACAGGAGGTAAGGTTTTACTTTTACAGTGCAAGATCCCAAACCTCCCCCTCAGGAGCCCCCCCCAACGTCTCTAAAAGTCCTTATTTATCACTGGAAGGTTATCACTACAGATGCAACTCTGAAGAGGATTGTTCCCATCCATAACAGTCCAAGGAACATGGCCACTGGGGGAATTCAAGCTCCCCATCAACATCTGAGGGAACTCGGAGCAATCCCCTCGAACTTGCAGCACCGGACCCTCTTTCTGAAGTGACAGTCAGGGTACAGACAGTGTCACAATTGTGGCATACATCCACAATCAAAGGACTCAAAACTGAGGACTTGAAGCAGTGGGGTAAGGTTATAGAAAAGGCGTGGCTCTTCTAAAGCTTTGCTAATGGCCAATCACCTGATGGTACACGTCAATAACCCATGGTGTATGAATACTCTGCCTGTTTCCTGTACTTTACTCCAAGATATTAAATTCAAAGGTCAAGTCTAAATTCCTCAAATATTTCTGTTTACTTCTGTGTTTGTGTCCATGCTATGCTATAATACTTGAAAAAGTAGCACTGAGTGTGCTTTTTATTATTTCAGAATGACTGCTGCATTATATGTATACTTCTTCCAACAGTTATGTTGCTGTGAAAAGCTCATCCGGTGATGCTGTTCACATCTCTCGCCCTGAACAAAATGGAACAGACTGGAGGAAGAATGACTGTAGGGACCCTCAGCATCCTTTGCGCTATATAAATGATAGATACCAGGTAAGAAGAGTAATGATCAGTATCAAAGCTTAAAATGAACCCACTGCCAGATTATGAACATTCAAGTTATGTTTATATTCTTGCCAAACAGTAAAATAGGATTTTATTACTTGCCATACCCTTGAAGCACATTAAGGGAAACAAAATAAAGTCTTCAGGTAAATTGGATTGCTGCGATTGTCGGATTTTGTGATGAGGAAGAGATTGGGTGCAGTTTTGCTAGGGGAGTGGGGGGGTAGTCCCTGTTTCTAGGAGGGTGACTGTCATTGGCCACTGTTAAAGCCAATCACAGTCCTGTTTGCCACGTCCACCCTCTGGTGGAAGATTACTTGCTGGTTTGCCACTACCACGCTCAGAAACAAGTGATTTCACTGTGATTGAGAGCCACAATAAGGTAACAGTTTGTGGAATTACTGTTGAGCTTCTAGGAACTTTGTTGAAATTATTCCTGAACCTTTGCATTGCTTCTGCACCCCCTGCACGATTTTAAGCCAGAGCCAGTACTCAATGCAATGAAAATCACACCCAACTTTTGGTGCCACACTTTTTTTCAGCTGCGGGGGGCCCAACTTATGATCCTGCACACAGGCCCACTGCTTTTAGAAAATACCCCTGACCTGAGCTCATCATTGCGCATCCATTCCAGATGCTTGTATGTGACCAGCTGCAGTGTACATGAGGCCTTGGTGATAAATATACACTTGAATGCTTTGGGTGGTGGACTTACATTTTTGGAAAATGTCCTATAAGAACTGTCTGTTATACCCTGTGAATAAGCACAGACACTTGGGCATGATGTTGGCCCCATCATTTTGATATCTCTTACAGTACGAGGGAGGTTTTTTTAAGGCACTGTCATCTCTTGATGTGGCTATAGATAAGGTGTGCCCAACCTGTGGCCCGCGGAGCCCCTTTAGATGTGGCCTGCGACCTCCTGCTCTGTGATGGTGGGTTGACAAGCCCAGATCTGGGTTCCCAACCCTTTACCTCAGAGCATTAGTGTTGTGAATGAAATGAGACGTAGAGGAAGCAAGGGGCTGTGGAGCAGAGATCCATAAGCCAATGCTTCCTGTATAGCACCGGCTCCTGTCACAGGCGGAGTGATACCAAATGTGCTCTGCCTGACTTATTTGCGGTTATTATAGGTCAGTTCATTACTAAAATCCCAGTGTATATATGGGAATATCTTCTGCCTTGGTTACTGGGCTGCTTTTAAACCGATCCCTAAGTATAGTGTGCCTTCGGGTTACCTGCACTGAGCCATAGACTTTTGTAATTACCTGCAGGTTTGATTTGCTTTCTGAAAGTGCACCACACCTGCAGGATATAATAATTGAAATCTATAGAAAAATGCAGCTAACCCACAGGTGGACTGCAGCGCATCAGTGTGAAAGCAGCCTTGGGCTCCTTTCACAGGATCAGTTTGACCCAATTGGACCCTCCATTTATCTCCATGGAGCTGCTGATGAAAACGGACTTGTGTCCATTTACACCCGCCTACCTCCAATTCGATCCACTAAAAAAAAAATAGAAGGGGATCTGTCCCCTTTCATCTGGGCAGATCAGATCGGAGGGCCCATAGAGTAGAGTGGGTTGTGTCCATGTCTGCTCTGCAGTATGCATGTCATCCACCCGCTCCACTCATATTGGCCCGCGACCAGTTACCAAGTCGTTTAAATGGCCCTCGCTCTTCAAAAGGTTGGGTACCCCTGCTATAGATGCTTGATCCACTGCGGATTCCATCTAGTAGAGCTGTATCTTTCACGCTTTAACCTCTAGACCAGTGGTTCTCAACCTAACTAGCCGTGCCCACTTGATAAAATTTCCCAAGTTGTGGGGACCCCTAACAGTAAAATTATTTTCGTAGCATGTGTTGTCAGCACCCAAGGCAAGTCATTTGCACCCCTAACCACTTGTACAGTATTAAAACACCTCATGGTACATTTTAGGATGTACCACTCTTTCTCTTTGTTGTCTTTTCTTTCCCTTTTATCTCTCTCTATCCTAATTTCTTGTCTCCCCCCCCCCCCCCCTAATTCCTCTCTCTAGCCGTCTTTTTTTGCTCTCCTTTTCTTTCTCTTCTTTTTCTTTGTTCCTCCCCCTCTTTTCCTCTCCCTTCCATGTATTCTCTATTTTTATTCCTTCTCTTACTCCTTGGTGGGGGGGGGGGGGTGGGGAGTTGGGATGAGTGGCAGGGAGTTGGGATGAGTGGCAATGCTGGTAGGGGGTGTGATCAGTGGCAATGCTGGGGGGAGTTCTGATCGGCCAACTTGGGTGCTCTTGATCAAGGTCATCTGCTGATCTGAGAACTGTAGTGGGGACTTATAATGGCAACTATAATCACAGCTAGTGTTACTCACTTTTTCTCCTGCTTTGTGGTGTCACAGTGACACCTATGCTGAAATTAGGAGATACGGTCTTCTCCAGCCTTTCCCACTTCACATTCCTCACCAGTCAGCTGACCTCTAGTCTCTGGTGGTGGTAAAAAACAGCTCAACAACGTAGTTTAACTGCCCTCCAACCTCACATGTGAACAAGCCATTGCACCACACCAAAAACACCCTGCATTTGCATGCATGTTGTACTATTAAGAATTAATGGCGCTGCTCTTTAGGGGTGCATTTGTCTGCATGTCAGGAACGAGCGCGATTTTGCGTGCGTTCCGCGACATGCAGTAACGTAAGCCAAGCTTTGTACAGGTGCCGTGAGGCTGAAAATGCTTTTCAAGGGTACCCCGACTGAAAGAAGGTTGGGGAACACAGTTTTTTAATTTCTCTTTTGTTCGACGGACACGGCGCCTCCTTAACCACTTGCTTACTGGGCACTTAACCCCCCCCCCCCTGCAAAGACCAATTTTTTAGCTTTCAGCGCTGATGGACTTTGAATGACCATTGCATAGTCATACAACACTGTACCCAAATTAAATGTTTATCATTTTTTTCCCCACGGTGAGCTTTCTTTTGGTGATCACCTCTGCGTTTTTTTATTTTTTGTTAAAAAAAAAAGATATTTTTATTTTTTTGTTTTTTTTATATTTTGTGATAAAATGTTGCAAACAGGTAATTTTTCTTCATCATTGATGTACGCTGATGGGGTGGCACGGATGGGGGGGGGGGGGGTGGCACTGATGGGCACCGATAAGGCCGCACTGATGGGCTGCATTGATGGACACTGATGGGTGGCAGTGATGGGTAGCACTGCTAGGTATCACTCGTGGGCACTGGCAGGTGGTAATGATGGGGCAGATGTGCCTCTTTCTCTTCGGAACCTATGTCCCTTGCACATAAGCCGGTGATCGCTTTTTTTCTGCCAACGCTGTCAGCGTGAGGAGAAAGTCTCACTTGGTGATCACAGAGCATACCTCCCTGCAGGGTGCGTGCCAAAGGGGAGGATGTATATTGACTGCCTCCCGGCAAAGCAGATCCACCCTGTAGCCCTCATTTGGCTATAGCATGGATCTGAAGTGGTTAATGTTGACCATTGATTTATATTGCCTCCGCAGGAGTAGGACTAGGCAGAACAATTAAACGCCTAGCTAGACCCATGGGCTGTCCTCAGTCAGTATATAACCCCCTCCCTGCTCCCCTGCTGCTCTTAATATTATTTTTTTTTTCTTTCTAGTCAGGAGTAAGGACCTAGCTCCTTGCTCTGATTGCCGGGCTGGGAGACAGGGCTGGATAATCTAGATCCAGTGGTTCCCCAGATGCGGGTACCTTGCAGGGTTGGTCGGACCTGGCTGCAGGATCCCTCCTCCCATCCTAAAATCCCTTGGTTAAGCTGTGATGGTGGGAGTCCCAGGGCAGGCAGCGGAGACCCCTGGGGGTCTCCCCTGACATTCTGCTTCTGGGTGGTGTGTGTCCTGCCCTGGCAGTATGGGGAGGTGGGGGGTTCAAGTGCAGGGGAGACCCCTAGGTGAATGCCCTGGTGTGTGTGTTGTGCAGTTTGGGTGTCCCAGTGCAGAAAGCGCAGCGGTGCAGAGTGCACAGCGATGTCACAGTAGCCATTTTTCGTTAGTCTAGTGAAACATCGGAGATCTTCCTCCCCTTTTCTCCTCTTCATGCCCTGGGATATATGAATTCGACGGCATCCATGGTGTTGCAAAGTCATCAAAGCCTTCCGCTGGTAGGGTGAGTCTTTTGGCGATCCTTGTGTATCTCCCTTTCTGCTGGTAGGTACCCTGGACATTGGGGAGGTCTCTTAGTGGTGCCAAAGGTCCTTGGTACTACAGGGTCTTCTTTCCTATGGAGCCTCAGGATCACATCTCACCCACTGATCCCCTCATGAAGGTAGCAGGTCCCTTGTAGCCCCAGATTCCCATGGTTGTGCTGACGGCGGTCTTTGAGTCATTGGTATCCTGGGTGGAAGTAGCATGTGAGCAAAGAACCAGGAGGACGCATGTCCCACCTTCCCCTGCTCAGTCTGACGCATCTGATTCTGGGCCTGACGCCGTTTCCAGGTTGAATAAGGACCTGGCTGACAGGAAAGCAGAGGCTGTGGCACACAGGATGTTTACTATGGCTGGTTTGGCATTGGGTCCAGTCTTGGCCTCTGAATGAATGAATGAATGAAAACTTATATCGCGCAGCACATGCGAAGTAAATCACCTCTGGGCGCTTGTTGTTCCAGTCTCCTTTGAAATCAAAAGAGATGAGTCTTGATCTTTTTCCTGAATGCTAAGTGGTTCTCCTCCAACCGAATGCTGGTTGGTAAAGCGTTCCATAGTCTGGGACCTTGGACCGCAAATCTTCTATCTCCTTTGGACTTGTAGTTTGTTTTCGGTATCTGGAGTAGATTTTGATTGGTGGATCGCAGATTACGATTGGGGTTATGAGCTTTTATTTTTTTGCATAGATAATGGGGAGCATTCCCATAAGTAGCCTCTGCGATGATGTTACAGACCCTAACTGAATGGGCCAAGCTTTTGCGTCAGGGTCTGCGTAGTGAGCAGGTTCCCGCTGCTTATGTTGATTTAGCGGACCAGTTGGTTCATGGGCTACAGTATATTTGTGATGCAGCTCCTGTGCCGTCCAAGCTTTGTTTCAGCGGGGGTGATTAGATGTGTGCTGTGGCTTAAGAATTTGTCAGCAGACCAAGCCTCTTAAAAATAAATAAAAATAAAAAAAACTCTCATTGATGCCCTTTCAAGACGACCTCTTGTTTGGGGCTACCCTGGATGACATCAGGGGAAAGAGTACCTTCCTGCTTCAATCCAAGAAAGGGAAGGAGCATTGTTGCAGACGGGGGCCTTCCTTCGCCCATAAGAAATTCTTCCGGGCTCCTGGGACTGCAGATAAAGGAAATGGATCTCTCAAGTCTTCCCTGGGAAGTTCCAAGCAAACATTCCTCTGGAAAGCCTAGGGCAGTGATGGCGAACCTTGGCACCCCAGATGTTTTGGAACTACATTTCCAATGATGCTCATGCACTCTGCAGTGTAGTGGGAGCATCATGGGAAATGTAGTTCCAAAACATCTGGGGTGCCAAGGTTCGCCATCACTGGCCTAGGGGGACAGAGTTTGTACAGTTTGGGGGGATCCAAGTCTGTCTGCGGGTATAATGCCTGTAAAGGTTCCGGAGACATCCAAACTACCCAAGGTCCTCTCTAGCCCCGCTCAGGAAATTGGGTTACTTGAGTCTGACACTGGGAAGAAAAACTACTAACATGGTCAGCATTCACTCCAAACGTCTGCCCCCTTCAGCAGGTTCAGTTCAGCAGGAAGCAACTGAGGCTCATGGCAATCTCGTGGGTTCTCCTGGTAGATGCCGCAGTCGTCCTAGTGCCACTGAGGGGCCAACGCCTTCCTTGCTGTGCCTGCGAAGGACCAAGGGCGAAAGTCTTCTGGTCACTCTGGTGGTCATAAACATCCCTTGGAAGCTACCTCTCAGAGGACCAGTTGTACAGAGGGCTGAGCTTCCATCCTGCTTTACAGTAACTGGTTTTAATGGTGATTGAAAGCCAGGTACTGAGAGATGGAGGTCTGTCGAGATCAGTGATCCCTTCTATGGTGAAGACAAGGAAGCCGACTTCTTGTAAGATATACCATTGTACGTGGAAAGCATACATTTCTTGGTGTGAGTCGATTGGCGTTGATCCTAGGTCCTTTTCTGTGGCTCGCAGCTTAGCTTTTCTTCAATGGGGCATTGGGCAGAAGTTGGCTTTGAGCACCATCAAGGGCCAGGTGTCTGTCTTGGCAGTCTTCTTTCAGTGACCCATAGCCACGCACTCTTTAGTTTGTAACTTCATTCAAGGAGTCTACCATGTGGCTCCGCCTGTATGGTCTCTTTTGCCCGCAGAGTTTTGGAGTTGGCAGCATTATCCTGTCGTGGTCCCTATTTAGTACTCCATGGGGATAAAGTGGTTCTTCCTTCCTGTCCATCATTTCTGCCCAAAGTTGTCTCTGACTTCCATTTGAATGAGGACATTGTGTTGCCGTCCTTGTGTCCCAAACCGGCTCATCCCAAGGAATTTGCTTTGCATACCTTGGATGTGGTTTGTGCGATTTTCAAGTATATCTGGCAGACGCCTAGTCCTTCCGGACGTTACTCACTTTTTTTGGTTTCAAGGGGACCAAGGATAGGGCTGATTGCTTCCTCTGCTACCATCTCCAGATGGATCAGACTGACTGTGACTCAGGCCTATTCTATTAGGGGCGGCTTCCTCCTTTCCCTGTCGCAGCGCATTGTACTCGGACACTTAGTACTTCTTGGGCCTTCCGTCATCAAGGGTCAATAACACAGGTTTGCAAGGCGGCCACTTGGTCGTCAGTGCGTACCTTCACTAAATTCTATAAAGTAGATATTTTTCCATCTGCGGTTGCTTCTTCTGGCTGCAAGGTTTTGCAGGTGGCTGTTTAAAGGGGGGGGGGGTTCCCTCTTAAGGGGTGTGCTTTCTTAAAAAAATTATTTTTCAGATTGGGCTCCTGTGACCCGGTTAAGGCTACTGTGTCCTGGTTAGGGCTTGTGTGGTTAGCCTTGGGTTATTTTGCCCCCCCCCCCCCCCATTTTTCTTTGGCGCTGCTTTTGGACATCCCAATGGTCGATGTTAAAGGATCACTAAAGGAAACATTTTTTTTAGCTAAATAGCTTCCTTTACCTTACTGCAGTACTGGTTTCATGTCCTTATTGTTTGTTTTTGCTTTGAAGTTGCTGTAATCCTGCTCTGATCTCTACACTTCCTGCTTGTCTGTTTCCTTATAACCACAGTACTGGGAGCTTTCTCACGGTGGTCTAAGCTGTCATTGCTGTGTGTCTAAAACTTCCCAGAACCAATCAGATTCATTTTAAAAACAAAACACTGCGCTGGATTTGTTTGTTTTTGTTCTGTGTGTCTATTTCTACTTCACAGAAACATAAAGCCAGTTCAAAAGTGAAACTAACCTGCAGGCACATTATATGATTGATTTTTATCAATTTTTAATCATTTTGAAAAGGAATCAGTTAACTTTTATGTCTCTATACCCTGTAAACCAGGGGTGTCAAACAGGCGGCCCTCCAGCTGTTGCAAAACTACAAGTCCCATGAGGCATTGCAAGGCTAACAGTTACAAGCATGACTCCCACAGGCAGAGGCATGATGGGACTTGTAGTTTCGGAACAGCTGGAGGGCCGCCAGTTTGACACCCCTGCTGTAAACAGTCATTTCAGCAAAAAAATGTTTTTCCTTTAGTGACCCTTTAAGGAGGTGATGTGTTCGTCGATGAAAGAATATTTTATTTTTTGTACTTTCCATATAATAAATTTCTCAGAGTTTTACAGACACAGCACCCACCCCTTGGAGTTTTTGATTTTTTTTTTTTACTGCTTGCTACTAAACTGAATACTTTAGAGCAGGGAGGGGGTTATATACTGGCTGATGACAGCCCATGTGCGTAGCCAGGGTTTTTTTGTTCTGCCTAGTCCTAATCCTGCAGAGGCGATTACAAACCAATGGTCAAGATTAAGGAGGTGCTGTGTTCACATTAACTTGAAGAAATTGATTTTAAGTTGAGTAGACTTTTTTTTATATATTCGCTGCTTTCCTGGCCACTAGTGGGCAGGTAAACAGAGGCGGCACCGGAAGTGACAAAATCCTAGTCTATTGCTGGGGTCACAGGGAGGAACAACGTCAGTTCCTCTGTTTTGTGCAGCTGTCTCCACATGGAGAGGGTGGGGGTGAACCCCCTTGCACTGCCGGCAGAGGTGACTTCTGCATTACAGGCCACTGGCAGCTGAATTTTTTTTAATCCTGGGATTACATCATATCGGGGCTTGACAAAAACGGGGCGCCCGGTCGCAATTGCGACAAGAAATTGTGACCTAGGGCCCGGGGAAGCTTAGGCCTGCAGAACACTGCAAAGCTGGGGAGGTGGGGGCGCACGGAGACATAGGATCCTGTGTCCCTGTGCGCCCGCCGGTAATTGAGGCGGTGGCATTGCAGCCTTCTGCAGGCCTACGCCTTCTGTGATCTAGTGCTATCTTGTGGTGGCCGTTGGCATTACAAGTAAAACAGCCGTTATGTGTTTTCACTGTTTTCACTGCCATCTACTTCCCTCCAATTAGAACCCCCAAACATTATATATTTTTTAATCTTAACACCCTAGAGAATAAAATGGCGGTCTGTGGTAAAAAATATTGCATACAAGAAATGAATCACTCACTGTTATACACAATAAATAAACCTACACTGACAGACATTGTGGTTAATGTTGTATATAGTAAATATTACAGGGGGACATAGTGTTGGGGGGGGTCTGAATGAGGTAGAAAGAAGTAACAAATCTTCCTCCTTCCTCCTCAGAACCCCCCGCGCTTCCCTCTTCATTCCCCGCATCACCAGCTCTGAGATGGTGAATTGGGGAGTGTGAATTCCAACAGATCGCCAGTGAAGCGCTCAGATCGCTGCTTCATAAACTGGCCATTTCTGTGTCAGTCTATGAGTATTCTCTGTGTGTGGAGATAATCGGCGGGAGAACAAGTTCAAACACTTCTCCCCCCGATTATCTCTGTTTCATAAACTGTTTATGGGCTGGGATCACCGCTGTTCACTGCTTTATAAACGGACACCAAAGTCAGAAAGTGAGGAACAGTTCTTGCCCAAACAAGAAGTGAGGGTTAATTTGGCAATGGGGACAACTAGTCTGATTATAACTGTCTAAAAGGAAATTCTCCTTTTTTGTATAGCATTCCTCTCTCTTCATACTATTTTTTTTATATTGTATCCTATTGTGTTGACACAAAGCAAAAAATAAACATACAGGGCTTTTGATTGTGTGTATATATATATCTATATCTATATCTATCTATATATATATATATATATATATATATATATATATATATATATATATATATATATATACATACATACATACATACATACATACATACATACATACATACATACATACGTATGTGTGTTATACACACTTAAAGGAAGCACTTTCTGTTGGCTGCTATTGCTAGTTGCTAGGTTGTCATACTGCCCGTCTGTACACAGGTATGTGATCGTGCGATATTAGTTCACTCTTGATGCTTTCAAAATGATAACTTACTTTCTGCAAGGAATGCAATTTTCTGCTTTAACTAAATATTATGCAAAGCTTCTTTTCTTTTCTCTGTCCTAATTGTTACATGCTTTATGTATAATCTGTAGTGGTGAAGTGATGTTCTCCACTGTAGTCTGATTTTGGACAAAACCTTTTTTTTAAAACTGCTCTGTTTTCTCAGCAGCGTACATTGGAAAAATGCAGCTCACGTTTGGTACGTCGGGAAAACACAGAAAGGTAGTGCTTTATTTTGTTGCTTTTATTAATGAAATGGGACAAAAAAAGTTGGTTTATTACTGCTGTTGTTCTCTTTGGCTACTTCTGCATTGTTTTCTATTTGTTTGTTGTGGAATGTGGTGATGGTTAAGGCTGCATTCACATCTGAGCGTTTTCAGCTCCTAAAACGCCCAACAAATAAGATTCCATTAATTTCAATAGCACCTGTTCACATCTGAGCATTTTGTCACCTGAAGCAAAACGCCTTAAAGGGGCTGTAAAGGTAATTTTCTTTCCCACTAAATGGCTTCCTTTACCTTAGTGCAGTCCTCCTTCACTTACCTCATCCTTCGATTTTGGTTTTTAATGTCCTTCTTTCTTCTGAGAAATTCTCACTTCCTGTTCTTCAAGACACCCACCAACACACAGCTCCTTTTCTCTATCTGCAAAGTAGAGAGTGTCCTGACCCGCCTGCTCGCCCCCTCCCCCTCAAGAGGCTTTCTCCACACGAGGGAGAAAGCCTTGCATTGTGTGTAGTTACAGACCGATGAACAGGAAGTGAGGATTTCTCAGAAGAAATAAGGACATTTAAAAGCAAAATCGAAGGATGAGGTAAGTGAAGGAGGACTGCACTAAGGTAAAGGAAGCTATTTAGGAAGAAAAAAAAATTACCTTTACAACCCCTTTAAGCTCAAAAGAAAGAACATTAGCTTATTGGGGGCAGATTACAAGCGTTTTTTCTGCTTTTTACAGTGGTGACCTGTACAAATTTGCGGCAAAACCACGTGACTTTAAAACGCTCAGCTGTGAATGCAGCCTTACAGTAGCCTCAGTTTTTCTTTTCTCAATTGTAAACTGATTTTTTGTTAGTAAAGGGACACTTTTTATATTGTTTTTTTTTTTAGTGAGGCTTTTGTAAGTTTTATTCAAGTTTCCCAAAATACAGTGGGTGAAGATCAGACACTTATCCCATAAAAGCCTACATATGGATTCACATAAGAGTTTGATGCAAGGCACAGAACGATACAGTGTGACAGTAGCATCATAACCAAATGTATTTATGTGGTAGGAGGAGTTTTCTCATTCCCAACAAAAACAATTGGGAAGTCACACAAACTGGGGAGTGGTGGGAAGGAGGGGCAGCTCTGCCAGGGCATAGCTGAAGTTTAAACTTCAGTTGGTTTTAGTATTGAGAGAGGTGGATGGGAAAACTCAAGGTTGTTAAAAGGTTGGTATTAGGGTTGTCCCGATACCACTTTTTTAGGACCGAGTACAAGTACCGATACTTTGTTTCAAGTACTCGCCGATACCGAATACCGATACTTTTGCCGATACCGAATACCGATACTTTTTTTTAAATGTGTCCCCTAATGCAGCCCTGTCCCCCCACATATGCAGCCCTGTCCCCCCACATATGCAGCCATGTCCGTAAGGTCCACAAATATAAATATATAATTATCTATGATGGAATATGAATCATCGATCATATATACAGATGGTCTAGTTTATACAACCTCAAAGTCCTGTGATAATGGTTTCAGAGTTTCCAATAAGGGTTAAACAATCACACATAATATGCAGACTGAACAGCCAAATAGACCACCAACAACCAGGACCCATATGTGCACATCGTCTTGGTAGTTGATAATACCATAAATACATTTATTAAAACTTCTATTGAAACTAGGAACCGTTACAAACTTGAACCACTGGGTAAAAACACAGGTGGAGAATCTGCTTATGATCAAAGTCACCTGTAATCCATTGCAAAACGGTAAACCAACACCAGTCCGTTTCAGTCAGCAGATCCTCCTAACGGTGCCGAGACTAAGAAGGTGGCCGCTAGGCTGGCTGATGAAAGGGGGATCAGACTGACTGGTGAGCCTGTGGAGGATCCTTCAGTGAATAAGGAACAGAGGCGGCGGGAGCGGTGAAAGCAAAAGCTATGCTGGCCAGTGACGTCAGACCAGCTGAGACGTCTAATCCCGGGCAAGGGGGAGTGTCGTAATGTTCCCCGCGCGTAATAACTATGCGGTGGGGGGGTGGGTGTCTTGCGTATCGGATCTGGCATCGGTGGCATTTGCGGGAGTACAAGTACTCCCACAAATGCTCAGTATCGGTCCCGATACTGGTATCGGTATCGGGACAACCCTAGTTGGTATGTCTGTCTTGCAATTTGGTCATCCCTTCTTCCATTCTTATAATGGGATTCAGCTCAGCGGTCAAGTCTGTTATTTTAGGGCCAGTTGTAGACCTCTTATGTCTGGGGGATAAATCTTCCACCTGTAGACATGAAAAAAACTCAATAGGCTTTGTTTGGCCACCTTAAATGTGCCAGGGATAACAGGAGGGAGGGTTTCGGGGCAATTTACACTGTTGACACGGTACAAAAATAGACTGTCAAAAATGTTGGATATGTTTGCAGATCTGCCAGATATGAGGCATGGTGCCGCCCCTCACCATCTCCAACACCTAATACACTTTCTGTGAAAGATTGTATGTAATGTGTAGGGGCATCGGTACCACATAGAGAATCTTGTAATTCCTTTTTTGTACCTGACTATGCACATTGTAAAGCTAAGGTGTAATGTTTTTTTTTTTTTTTTACCAGTCAGCTTTTATCATTCATTACATGTCTAAGTTGCAGGTATCTGAAAAAATATATGAATATTTTATTATTCTGCATTGCCTCTCTGGTGCATTCTAACGTGAGCCTTGTGCTTTAAATAGAAGTAATCAGAAAGTTGATGGTCGGTCGACATGCAGAGCAAATGGGATTAAATCATCTCAGAACATTCGGGTTGCTTCTGTGAAGGGTAAGTGCCATGTGTAAAATAAAACTTTTGTGCTAAATTTAGTATTGAAATGTAGCACTTTTTTTTTTTTTTTTTTATTATTATTATTATTAGATTTTTTTTATTACAAAACGGACCACCATTTCTTTTTTTCTTTCTGGAGATTTCCTGTACTGATGATTGTGGTACTCTGGTAGCAGTTAGGATAGGTTCACACATGTCCAGCTGTGGTTTTTAGTCGAGAGTCTGGTGTAGTTTTGGTGAACGGTTCAGGTGCAAATTTTTACTTGAATTCGTACCTAAACCAGACTCAAAATCTCACAGGACACTTTTAGGCTCGATTCACATATATGTATTTTGCTTTTGAGCGTTTCTGCAGTGCTTTTTGCTGCGTCTTTGTAACCGCAAGTCCTCGGCTGTCAGCCGAGTCGCCAATTTATTTTATTTTTTTACATTTAGCCGTCAGCAGGGAAGTCCGCCGACAGCTGATGACTCATCCGTTGCTAAGGCGAAGGAGCGCAAGGTCTCCAACATCCACCATCTCTGTGATGTCGTTGTGGAAGAGGACTCCAGTGGCAACCTGTGAAGCTCTGGTGAACTCCATGCCCAAGAGGGTTAAGGCAGTGGTTGAATACAAAATATTGACACTTTGGGCCCAATTTGGACATTTTCACTTAGGGGTGTACTCACTTTTGTGGCTCACGGTTTGGACATTAATGGCTGTCTTGAGTAATTGTGAGGGGACAGCAAATTTACACTGTTCTACAAGCTGTACACTCACTACTTTACATTGTAGCAAAGTGTCATTTCTTCAGTGTTGTCACATGAAACAAAATATTTTCAAAAATGTGAGGGGTGGGTGAATGCATGCGCATGTGTGTGTATGCTCGTCCTCTTCCACAACGACGTCACAGAGATGGTGGATGTTGGAGACCTTGCGCTCCTTCGCGCCTTAGCAACGGATGAGTCATCAGCTGCCAGCGGACTTCCCTGCTGACGGCTAAATGTAAAAAAATAAAATAAATTGGCGACTAAAAAAATGGGGGAAAAATATAATATATATATAAAATGAGCTTTACACCAAGTAGAACAACTCTGGAGAAGACAATTATGTAATAAAAACAATCCGCAAGTTAACTGGTGCATTTGTTTTAAGTTTATTAGAATTGACATTTATATTTGGCACAAACATCTCATAATGTGCAGCACACCAACATCTTTTATTGTATGAGTTTTGCACTTGTCAACCCCAACCCACTTACTGACTCTTTAACCTCAACATTATATCTAGAATGGAAATAAATCAACATTGTTTGTTTTTCAAAATACATACAGATAAAAACCTAAACAGTCTTGCTTGCACAAGTAATAACATCATTTGCCATGAGCACTTTTTAAATGAGGGTGGTGCCACCATTTGCCTTTGGAGTCCACTGGACTTCACTGATAAATAGGTCCCGTTGCTTAAAGAGATTAACTCCAAAGCTCTTATCGTCTACACAGGGCTCAGATGCTCATATTGAAATGCATGGAAAGCTTCATAGTGTGTACCATGTTTTAAAAAATCAATAAAAATAGCAAGGAATCCAATATAAACATAATGCTGGTCGCTTAATCCTCTCGAATCCAATACTGTTAACAAAAAAGTATAAAATACAAAGATTTATGGATGCCAGTAAACTAATGCCAGGAATATAATAAACTAACAACACCAATGTCTTTACACTTCCAGGTACTATTTATGGCAGAAAATTCAAAAATATTTATATACAACGTTGTGATACAAAAAAATATTTTAAAAAAACTAAACAAATAGGCATATAAAAGAGATATTCTATCAAAATATGTAATAAATATAGCGAGATGTTATTAGATATAGAGATGTCTCAGCTATTGTGCCTCAAAGTAGTGGCTAAGGTACAGTACCTAATGGAATTTGAAGCTTGTGCCATTTCTTCAAGGGTTGTTTCACGCGGCTGAGCTGCGGTTTGGCTGCAGCGTGGGTGTACCCATGGTTTTCCTTTAGACTTTCTATTATGTCCCACATTTTAGCGTGTTTTATGAAAGTGCACCAAAAGTCCTGCATGCTGCATCTTAGGTGCGCGTTGAAAAAACGTGAAAAATATGCAGGGCGTAATGGCACGTCTGTGGGTAACCACAGGTTAAATGAAACTTGCAGGTATACCTGTGCTGCAGCCAAACCACAGCACAGCAGTGTGAAACCGCTATGTTAATTTTTATTAAGGTGGTGGTAAACTGGGAAATGTCCATGTCAAATCGGCAGCATTTGCACCGTAATATTATATATATATATATATATATATATATATATACACATACACACACTCACCCACCCCTCACATTTTTGAAAATATTTTGTTTCATGTGACAACACTGAAGAAAATGTCCGAACCGCGGGCAACAATAGTGAGTACACCCCTAAGTGAAAATGTCCAAATTGGGCCCAAAGTGTCAATATTTTGTATTCAAGCACTGCCTTAACCCTCTTGGGCATGGAGTTCACCAGAGCTTCACAGGTTGCCACTGGAGTACTCTTCACAACGACATCACAGAGATGGTGGATGTTGGAGACCTTGCGCTCCTTCGCCTTCCATTTGCGGATGACCCACAGATGCCCAATAGGGTTTAGGTCTGGAGACATGCTTGGGCCCATCCATCACCTTTACCCTCAGCTTCTTTAGCAAGGCAGTGGTCATCTTGGAGGTGTGTTTGGGGTTATGTTAAACTGCCCTGCGGCCCAGTCTCCGAAGGGTAGGGGGATCATGCTCTGCTTCAGTATGTCACAGTACATGTTTGCATTCATGGTTCCCTCAATGAACTGTAGCTCCCAGTGCTGGCAGCACTCATGCAGCCTATGCCGTTCTTTTAGAGCCCTGTGCCATTAACAGATCGTCCATTCAAAGGACCAGGGCCTGTGAACTCGGAAGGAAGATCATAAATAGATGGAAGCCCTGTCTGCGATGACAGCATGCCGCTGGAGGCCTTTGTTTTAGCCCGAGTTCACACTGGGCTGCGGTAAAGAATCCATGCGAGTCAGCTGAACGCGCACGATTTCTCTCCCGCTTGTCAGTCCCGATTTCTGCACAAATGTCAATGTATATCACGAAAAGTAGTACAGAAACGACCTTTTGAAATTGGTGCAGCGCCGCAGATGCGGCGTTGCACTGATTAGGACGGTGCAAATGCTGCCGATTTGACATGTCAAAACGCACCAGTGTGAACCAGGGCTTAAGGTAAGTTTTGCATAATCAAACCAGCACATTATTTTTCTGCTCCACCGGTTGGTAGAGCGCACATTTTGAGTCATGCTAACTGAGGACTTTAAAGGGTTATAATATTGCCTTGCCGGATATTTTTTTTCCCCCAGTTTACCACCACCTTAATTAATAAAAATTAACAGAGCGGTTTCACACTGCTGTGGTTTGGCTGCAGCGCAGGTATGCCTGCAAGTTTCATTTAACCTGTGGTTACCCACAGACGTGCCATTACGCCCTGCATATTTTTCACGGTTTTTCAACGCTCACCTAAGATGCAGCGTGCAGGACTTTTGGTGCACTTTCATAAAACACGCTAAAATGTTGGACATAATAGAAAGTCTAAAGGAAAACCATGGGTACACCCACGCTGCAGCCAAACCGCAGCTCAGCAGCGTGAAACAACCCTTGAAGAAATGGCACAAGCTTCAAATTCCATTAGGTACTGTACCTTAGCCACTTCTTTGAAGCACAATAGCTGAGACATATAGGTGGATGCCATCCATACACTCGTCATCTCTTCATGGCACCACCAATCTGCTCTTGACAGATACAGAATAGAAGTTACCCTTTGTCAAAAACTAATTGGGCTTTCACGTAATTCAACTTTAAGATTACAAATTCAAATCCAACTTCAATGGTAGCTTTTTTTTCTTTTCTTTTGTTCTTGGTAATTTATATAGTCGACTGTCAATCAATTTATTTCTATAGGAAAAAATATTTTAAAGAATATTTCTCTGTCTCTCTTGTTTTTAGATCCAACACTGGAAGTTGGGTCAGGGCATGAAACGTGTGGAGAGACCTCTTCTGAGAGTTACAGTTCCCCACCTAGTCCCCGACATAACAGGAGGGAGAGCTTTGAAAGTGAAGAAGAGAAAGACAGAGGTTGGCACCAAAAGGGGCAGCTTGTATAAATGGGAGACTGGATTTGGTGTAATACTGGAGTACAGTCGGGTTTAGCGCTTATATTGCAGACTTGGTGGGGTCGGGTCAATATCGGAAGAGCATTTTTTGTGTACATTTTTGGTTAACCTATAGTTACAGCATTAAAGATGGTAACACAGGCAGTTTTGTTAGTACAATCTTGCTACTAATAATCTGTGATTGATCGTTATACATAAGAAATAGTTAAGTGTAGCATGTAGGAACAATTAACCACTAATGATTATATAATTCACTAAATTTGTATGCCCAGTTGCTTTACGTTCACCTATGGCTAGTGATTGCTGATGATTTTAGTAGCATGATTGAATTGACAAAAATTGCCTATAGGCGCCTAGTATTAAGCGCACTGAAGCTAGCAGCTGTAAAGTTTTACTTTGATGAATGGTACAGACAGCCACTGTAAACGTGAGCTTTATTGCCAAATGTGTCTTCTGTATCATCCTTCAAATAAGACCTTGACTGTATTCAGATAATGAAATCAGTTCACTTGATAGGATGTTCTTCTTTTGTCCCTAAATTGCTTCCTTTTGTTTATGTTAATTTTTTTCTTTGTAGCCTTTTCTTTAAATCTGCACTTTTAGACAAATTTAAGCTATTATTTATTATAGGTATTTATATAGCGCAGACAATTTATGCAGTGCTTTACATATATATTGTACATTCACATCAGTCCCTGCCCTCAAGGAGCTTACAATCTAAGGTCCTTAACTCACATTCATACACATATTAGGGCCAATTTAGACAGGAGCCACAAACAGTAACCTACCAGCATGTCTTTCGAATATGGGAGAAAACCCATGCAGGCACAGGGGAGATCATGCTAACTCCAGACAGGTATTGCTGTGGCTGGGCTTTGACTTGACAACCCTCATTTTCTAAACTTAAAAAAAAGGCATTTAAAATGTATATATTTTCAAACTGATTACACAGTTATCTGTCTAAGTGACTATGAATTCCTCATTGTTGCTAAACTAGCCATTGCTTATATAGCACACCCTCCTAAAACATTAGACACATGTTTGAAAAAATAAATAAAATTCTTTCTTATGACTTCAAGATAACACTTTCTCCATAAAAGCATCTTGAAATGGTTCTAAAGTAAAAAAAAACATCTACTTTAATGCATTCCCTGCCTTAAAGCAGAGTTCCGCCTTGGGGAAAAAAAATCAAGAGTCGGCAGCTGCTGACTGTAGCTGCTGACTTTTACTATATGGACCCTTACCTATCCAGGGATCTTTGGGTCGACTGTCTGGTGCAGCTGCCACCCTTCCAGGTAAGGGAACCTGGCAGAGAAGCCTTTTGCTTTACGCCCGGTTCCCTACTGCGCATGTGCCGGAGGGTGGGAGGAAGCATTTAAGTGGAAGTTCCACTTTTGGGTGGAACTCTGCTTTAAGGTAAGAAATTCAACTACTTGGGTCCTTCCTCAATCCAGTGCTGTGCCTGTCTGCAGCCCTGCCCTGGGGAACATCTATTGACAAACACAGCCTGGCCTTCGGCACACGGCTTGCTGAGTGTCCACTCTCTGAGGAGGGGCTCCAGAAAAGGAGGTGAGAGACCACTCTGCAATACTTTTGCACAGAGCAAGTAGGTAGAACATGTTTTTTTATAAAAATAAAGAACAGCCTTTAGAACTACTTTAAGGTGTAGCCAGCTGCAGCCTCTTGCTGGTTAGGAAATGCTGCTGACTATGCCTAAGCAATGCACAAGATGGAACACACTGCTTGACAAGTTATTTTGGAATATCCTGTTTTTAATGTACAGTGAGTTGCCTCACTCAAACTACTTCAGGCAATTGTGGACTGTTTGTTCCATCCACAATTCCAAAAGGTAATAATAATGGTTTAGAAATTAAGAACCCATACTACTTTTTGAGGCTGGGTTCACGATTGAAACAGATGAGGCTGATGGCAGGAGCCCGGTGCGTCTCTGTTCTACGTTTCAGGGACGAATCAAGCCCAACTTGTTGCCTGAATTCAGACCTAAATCTGAGCCAAAGACACATTGAACCCCTGTGCAATTTGCTCTGAAGCTGCTCCGGAGAGGTGTGAATCGGCTCCATAGAGAGCCGGTCAAAATCTCCTGCCGTCTGAAAAGGATGCGGGAAAACCCATATCCAATTTGCACTAGTGTGAACCCACCCTAAATGTAAACATGTCACAGACCGAAATGTATTTGAAAGTAAGCACATGATAATTAGAGGTGCCAACACTCCAGGTTTACTTTAAGATCAGCTGAGATTTACTTTTAAGATCATTGTTAAAAATAAATTTACTTGGTTTTTGATATGTTTGATAATTCTCATAGTATCATTACTTATAAAATAATATATAACTGCAAACTTCTTTAGTTTAACATAATCCTATTCTCAATTTTTCCCAGTTTAATTTGTGTTTAAAAATTTTCTTTTAACAGACACAGACAGCAATTCAGAGGATTCTGGCAAACCTGTCCCTGGATTTCCAACTTTTGCTTCAGTAAATACATCAGCCAAGTTATCTGACCACCTTACTAGTAATGAAAGTATTGATGAGTCCTTGAATAGTCGCACCTTTACACAGTTTCAAACTCTCTTGCCTACATTGCACTGCATGATGCCAACTAACGTAGAGAAGATGGAGCCTGGGCATCCACATCCGACAGAAGGAAAAACTCTGGGTATGATAGTTAGCCCAGCTTCTATGCCCCCTGTGAGGGAGCTGATTCACCAGAGTTCCCTTGGAATTGGTGTTGCCACTGTAACCTCTGCCATAGGGGAACCAGGGAAGTGCATTGATATACTGACACCCCCAATGCCTGTCCCTTCCACTTTTCTTCCAAGGAACTGCTCGCCCAGCAGCCCCGCTTTGCAAATGCCAGTTCAAAGGCTAAAAGTACCTACTCAGGGGTCAGCGGAGGCCTGTACGGTTAATGGATCAACACAGACTAATATGGGTTTGGGAACTGCCAATGCTGGATTTATTTCAATTCATAACCATGGAGGCTTTACAGCTTCTCCTGTGACGGTTTCAGAACCTCTCGGTAAACCTATTTCACAAGTAGCAAGTCTTAATCAGGTAGTGCCTCATTTGGATGGAAATTTGGGGATTGCATCTCCGGCTGCCAATGTGAAGTTGGTTCTTTCAGGCGCTAACTTGACCCCAGCACCTTCAACAATCCCGTACGCCCTTTCAGGACCATCACTTCCAAGTGGAGTCTTACCTACACCTAACACCAATGTACTGAATGCTGCTGCTGTCCAGCCAACTAATAATTGTATAGGTCAGGTGCAATCTGCCGTTCCTCTCACTGTTCCTACCCATAGCCCTGGTCCTGCACCCAGTCCAAGCCCTGCTTTGACGCACAGTACTGCACAGAGTGATAGCACTTCTTTTATTAGTGCAGCAGTTGGTAATACTAGCACAAATGGGACACTTTTATCACCACAGCAAATGAGCAATGGGACATGTGGCTCTTGTGGACGTAGATGCGGTTGTGGAGTACCGATGGGAAATTACTATTATCCTAACCCAATCCCTGGACAGATGTTCACGCGAGTTCCGTTTCCCTTTCCTATGCCATCAATCTGCAATAGCACCTACCTCAACCAAGCACACCAGAGCAATGGAACACATTATCCTGTCTTCCTGCATCAGCCTCCTTATACCAATGGACTAATGCATGAACCTGTGCTTGGTGGCCAGGCCAACTATGGCATGCAGCAGATGGCAGGGTTTGCTAGGTTGTACCCAATTTACCCAGCGACCAATGTAGTAGGCAACGCTAATGGATCAGTGGCTAAGAAAAATGGCAATATCTCATGCTTCAACTGTGGGGTAGCTGGTCATTATGCACAGGACTGTAAGCAACCACCTATGGAGGCCAATCAGCAAGGTAATCGTGATACTTCCCAGAGGACTTGTTTCTAAATTTTCTTGTTTCTTCTGTTCCAACATGATTGGTATTCGGGTGTGTGTGTGTGTGTGTGCGCGCACGCGTGTGTCCCCCGTTTTCCCACTTTGCTGGCCGCAATGGTGTAGACCATTCTAAAGAATCATTCTGACCATTGGCTAAGAACTGAAAACAAAGCTAGCAAAGTCCCTCTGTATTTTGTGTGTCTAATAATTTAAAACTCCTGTGCCTCTGTAACTCCATGTCTGTCTGTTGTATTGCAAATTTATAATGTGTAACTTGTGTAGCCAAGTGAAGAAATTAAGAGAATATTTGGGGATGTAAAAAACTGCCCTCCCCCTCCCCCATGAGAAGTAAGCAATTTTATTAAGTTTAAAGCTGTTTAATGGGTCTCAACCATGTATTACTATAGCAACTGTGTGATACTCTATCACCCACTGAAAAAGTGCCTTTTTGATTTTGTGCTTCTTTACCCCCCCATAAATATTTTGTTGAACTTTTTCTAGTTTGTAAACATTGACTCAGAAGTTCTCTTTCCTGTTTTAGGCACTTTCAGGCTGAGGTATGCACCTCTCCTTAATCCCTCTCATGATTCTTTGGATTCTGCTGACTGACACCAGTCCACAAAAAATTATTACATGTACGTTGAATCTACTAGTAAAGTTACCATATGGAAAATTCACTTTGCTTTTCATGATGGGTTTAGGCGCTAGAATGTTTACAACTTCAAGATGACAGGAAGCCCATTACTGTGCCATGAATTGTGTACATCGAACTGAAGAACTGTACATAGCATGCCTGTTTAAACAGGCCAAAGCCTTACATGAAGAACAGTGGCTCAATAACATGCCTAGAATGATTGGATGTACAGTGTGCTGGAAACCAAGATGAAGAGGAAACCTAATGTTTTGCAAAAGATGTAAATGTTCCTAACATTTCAATGACCCGTTTCTTTGTTCAATCCTGTGACTTGGCTTTGAATCTGTAATGCATTTTCGGTCTATCGCACAGTGTCTGATTGCGTAAAGCTCTCTGCTATAGATTCAAAAGTCACAGCACAGGTTTAGTGTGTAACAAGGAGACAGTAAAGTTTGCAATTGTATTGAAGATACTTTTTCTTTGCCCTTCTGATTTTTCTGTATTAGGTAAAACCATGCCTATAAAACGCAAGAGCCAACACCTCCAAGTCAAAAGCTAGCGAAGTATCTGAATATTTTTTGTTTCAGGTGACGACTTGGAAGACATCTCATAACAAGTTATCTTGATGCATAAGACCCCCTTTGCATCTGCTGTTATGTTAACTGCAACAGTTTGAAGTTTGATTGATAAGTATTTTTATTTTCTAGAAGGCAAAATAACCTATGTTATAGGTTTTCTTTAAACTTATCTGACTGCTGTTTAATTTAGACAGAAATGTTCTGTCTATGCAGTCGGGCTATGGGTTATCCTTGTGGCAGAACACAGTGGTGCCTCTGCAAGGCATATCCAAGCCTAATTTATTTAACGCTTAAGACGTATTACAGTATTTAAGTATGAGAAGTTTCAGTCATTTATTTGGAAGACTATTCTTGTTAATTGGCAAGAGTAGCAGAGTTAACTATTTAATTGTTCTGTTTATCAAATCTACCACTGACCATATCTCATAATGTGAAGATGATTATTTTTATGTTCTTTAAGGGTGATTTTAAAGTAGTATTTTTATATGTCAGTTGTCTAAACTGAAAACTGCTACATGCATGGTCCATGTTAGTCTGAAATTGCTTGGTCAGTATGTGGGGGGAAGTACCCGATCACAAAAGTCATATTTACAACAAAAGCGAAATGCCACATCTTCGTGAACACACACTTTTATGATGGAGTATGGTGTTTTCCATGTATGCCCATTTCATTGCTGAAGCAATGAATCAGATTTAGTCCCCTTTCACACTTATACGACTTGTCCCACAATTTTGGACTGCAAAATCGTATGACAAGTCATTCTCCATTGTTTTCAATGACTACCATTCATACTGGCACGACTTTAAGTTGTGCCTACTTTAAAGTAGACCTTGCACTACTTTGGTCTGATTTTGATGCCACTTACACAGGCATTCATTGAAATTGCGGCTGTGAAATTTTGCGGTAAAAATCGTGCAAGTGTGAAAGGTGTCTAAAGGAAACCTGTAGTAATCGAAAAATAGGAGCTGCCTTCCTAAAATTCCAGTTGCCTGGCTGTTTCTGGTTTACATGTCTTTTTAATGTCCCAGAACTATCATGCGGAAATGAAAGTTGGGGTACAGTCAGAATTCCTGATATGCATTTTGTTGCAAGTCTGTGATGAAAGGTTATGAAGCCATTGATTCAGCACGAAGACCAGGTTAATAGCAATTTCAGGAGGTGAGGTTAATAATGGCAGCCTTCATGTTTTTCACAGTACTGCTTTGTGAGGAAACAACATATTATGGTCTTCACTTTCAAAATTCAGTGTGCAGACACTAATCTGTCATTGCCCTTCGAGTCAGTGTCATGTCATCTTAAGACATTTGCTGCTGTTTTACAGTTTATATATATATATTTTTAAAAAAAGCCAATATATGCACTACAATTTCTTGATTCCAGGTAATGCTTGACATACCTTTTTGTGCACTGAGGTTATCTGGGAGATAGGTGTGTATTCTGTGTCAAACAGCAGCCATTTACCAGCATTATATTACTGTTTTTTATTTTATTTTTGCGCATTCCTCTAACTTCCATTCGCTGGGGATTTTTTTTTATTTTTTCAGATGCGTGTTTTTTTTTTTTTTTAGGTCCTAATTATATTCTTTCAGAACAGGTAAATGTAGTCTTATTAAAACATTTAAAGCTGTAGTAAACCCCGTTTTTTTTTTTTTTTAAACCTTACCTGATAGGCAAAAGCCATAATGAGCTAGTATGCACCGCATACTAGCTCATTATGAAATACTTACCTTGGAACGAGGCGTAGGGAACTTACCTGGTCCATGCCGAGGGAGATGTCATCTT
The DNA here is from genome assembly GCA_029574335.1 of Rana kukunoris. Lineage (NCBI taxonomy): Eukaryota > Metazoa > Chordata > Amphibia > Anura > Ranidae > Rana > Rana kukunoris. Next base: position 262,721,565 of record CM056053.1, read on the forward strand.
GTCTCGGTGTGTCTTCCGGTTATGGCCACTCCAGTGCTGTGAGTGGCTGGAGCGGCGATGTCGTCAGTCCCGCGCATGCGCGCAGGAGATTTCTTGCCGGCAAGGTCCGGCGGCTGCCGGGCTTTTAGCCGAGGATCCCCGCTGCGCATGCGTCACTGCAGTCAGCCGCGCATTGCAAGGGGAATAGCTCCTAAACCGTTCAGGAGATATTCTTTATGCCTACAGGTAAGCCTTATTTATAGGCTTACTTGTAGGTAAAAGTGGTAGTACAGAGTATACTACCTCTTTAAAATGGAAATATGGTGACTAAGACATAGAGATTTTTTTTTTTTAAACTATAAAATCTTATTGCAAAAAGTTGGTTCATGAATTTCAAAACTTGAAAGAAAAAAAAAATATATATAGATGATATCTTGATTTAAACTATTTTGTCATCCCCAACTATACTGCATCAACATATGATGTTTGAGGATGGCAAAATGTGTAGTTGACATAAAAAAAGTTCACAAAAAAAGCTTTAATTTAAGAGGAAGAAGAAAATCTTATAAATATTTTATTTGATCTAGGTATTTTGGATATAATTGAACACCGTGTAGTGAGATTCCTCTTCGGTTAGATTAAGCAGCAAGGATTAAAGCAGCAAAAAGGAGATAGGAGGATTCTACAATACTTCAAGAGTGAGGTGTTACCTTCTCTTTATTTGTATGTTTACCATATTCTTTGATATTTCAATTATGTACTGGAAAGGTTACTTATATTTCTAGAACAGATTTTGAATTTTATGCAAACTTATTTCCTTGAATTAACAGCAATAAAAAAACAGGAAAGCATTTTGTGCACGTTTTTGTATTCATTTATATTTTGAATGTTGATCTGTATCGGTCATTAGACATGATGGGGATGGAATCACATAATATAGGGCTTTACGTGTAAATGTCAGGCAAATGTATATAAAAAAAAAAAAAAGTAATGTATGTATTAAAAATCTGTACAGAGATCTCTTCATATTGGCCTTCTCTAATCCCCCTCAACAGCAGGCTGGGTGAGGGATGATGAGCACTCTAGGGCTGGTGTCCCCAAACCTTCCATGCAAAGGACCAGTTTACTTTCCTTCAGACTTTACAAGGGCTGAATTGTGACTACTGGGTGTAAAAAAAAAAAAAAATGCCTTAATGTCAGTGAGGAAAAGTGCCCTAAAGGCCAGAAAGGCAAACAAAGGACCACATTCAGCCCGCAGGCCACAGTTTGGAGACAACTGCTCTGGGTTCTACACCTAATACTTGGCCCAGTCTAAACTTGAGCATGCCTGAAGGGTTAAATGATTGGCATGGTTCAGCTCTTTTAATGTCATGGACTGGGGTGTATCCTAGACAAAGCTGTATTGCTTGGCTTAAGTGTAGGCTTCAGAAAGAACTGGGATTAAGTATTACAACTTCCCTGACGGGTAAAACGGTTTGCATACAGTATACTATACATCAGTAGTAGGCAACCTCGGCCTTCCAGCTGTGGTGAATCTACAAATCCCATCATGCCTCTGCCTTTAGGAGTCATGCCTGTGATTGTCAGGGTCTTGCAATGCCTCATGGCATGACTTGTAGTTTCAAAACATCTGGAGGGACAGCTGTACAGCTTTTACATTTTGCATTTGACTGTTTGCTTGACATTTAAAATGTTTACCTTAAATGGGTAATTGGCTATTTGTGTACTTATGTGGAATGGAAATTACCACTGATACAGTGCATCTGGAAACAATTCAGAGTGCTTCACTTTTTCCACATTTTGTTATGTTTCAGCCTTATTCCAAAATGGATTCAATTATTTTCCTCAAAATTCTACAAAAACCCATGACAATGTGAAAGAAGTTTATTTTAACCACTTAAGCCCCGGACCAAAATGCAGCTTAAGGACTGGGCCCCTTTTTGCCATTCGGCACTGCGTCGCTTTAACTGACAATTGCGCAGTCGTGCGATGTGGCTCCCAAACAAAATTGGCGTCCTTTTTTTCCCACAAATAGAGCTTTCTTTTGGTGATATTTGATCACCTCTGCAGTTTTTATTTTTTGCGCTATAAACAAAAATATAGCGACAATTTTGAAAAAAATACAATGTTTTTTACTTTTTGCAATAATATCAATCAAAAATATATAATTTTTTTTTCCTCAATTTAGGCCTATACGTATTCTTCTATCTATTTTTGGTAAAAAAAAAAAAATTAGCAATAAGCATTTATTGGTTGGTTTCCGCAAAATTATAGGGTTTACAAAATAGGGGATAGTTTTATTGCATTTTTATTATTATAATTTTTTTTTTTTTTTTTTTTACTACTAATGGCCGCGATCAGGGTTTTTTTTTTTTATTTATTTTTTCGTGACTGCGACATTATGGCGGACAATTTTGACACATTTTTGGGACCATTGTCATTTTCACAGCAAAAAATGCATTTAAATTGTATTGTTTACTGTGAAAATGACAGTTGCAGTTTGGGAGTTAACCACAGGGGGCGCAGTAGGGGTTAAGTGTGACCTAATACGTGTTAACTGTAGGGGGGTGTGGCTGTAGGTCTGACGTCATCGATTTTGTCCACCCTATAACAGGGATGACACGATCTATGCAGCTGCCACAGTGAAGCACGGGGAAGCCGTGTTTACACACGGCTCTCCCTGTTTTTCAGCTCCGGGGACCGATTGCCGCACTCCAGCGGCAATGCGGTCCCGGTCACGGAGCTTCAGACCGGGTCGCAGGAGCGCGCCTGCGACCCACGGCTGGGCTTAAAGGGCAACGTACCTATACGTTGGTTTGCCCAGCTGTGCCATTCTGCCGATGTAAATCGGCGTTAGGCGGTCCTTAAGTGGTTAAAAACCTTTGCAAATTTATTAAAAGTGGGGGGGAAAAAAATCACACGTACATGCGTATTCACAGCCTTTGCTTTTGCACTCAAAATTATGCTCGGGTGCATCCTGTTTCCAATGATCATCCTTGAGCTGTTTCTTCAACTTGATTGTAGTCCACCTGTGGTAAATTCAGTTGATTGGACATGATATGGAAAAGCACACACCTGTCTATATAAGGTCCCACGGTAAACCGTGCATGTTGGAGCACAAACCACGGCATGAAGTCCAAGCAATTGTCTGTATACCTCCGAGATCGGATTGTATTGAGGCACAGATCTGGAGAAGAGTAAATGAACATTTCTGCAGCCTTGAAGGTTCCAATGCGCACAGTGGCCTTCATCATTCATAAATGGAAGTAGATTGGAGCCATCAGGACCCTTCCTAAAGCGTGCTGCCTGGCCAAACAGAGAACGGGGGAGAAGGGCCTTAATCGGGGAGGTGACCAAGAACCCCATGGTCACTCTGGCAGAGCTTCAGCATTTCTTTGTGGCGAGAGGTTGAACAACCATCTCTGCAGCTCTCCAATCAGGCCTGTATGGTAGCCAGACGGAAGCCACTCCTTCGTAAAAGGCACATGACAGCCCATCTGGAGTTTTCCAGAGGCATCTGAAGGACTTTCGACTATGAGAAACAAAATGATCTGGTCTGATGAAACAAAGATTGAGCTCTTTGGCCTGAATGGAAAGCGTTGTGTCTGGAGGAAACCAGGCACTGCCCATCAACTTGCCAATTCCATCGCTTCAGTGAAGCATGGTAGCATTGTAGTGGCAGCAGCATGCTGTGGGGATGTTTTTCAGCGACCCGGAACTAGGACTAGAAGACTAGTCAGGATCGAGGGACAGATTAATGCAGCAAGGTACAGAGACTTTCTTGATGAAAACGTGCTCCAAAGTGCTCTGGACCTCAGACTGGGGCAAAGGTTCATCTTCCAACAGGACAATGACCCTAAGCACACAGCCAAGATAACAAAGGAGAGACTATGGGACAACTCTGTGATGTCCTTGCGTGGCCCAGATTTGAACCAGATTGAACATCTCTGGAGAGATCTGAAAATGGCTGTGCACCGACGCTCCCCATCCAACCTGATGGAACTTGAGAGGTCCTGCAAAGAAGAACAGGAGAAACTGCCCAAAAATAGGTCTGACAAGCTTGTAGAATCATACTCAAAAAGACTTAAGGCTGTAATTGGTGTCAAAGGTGCTGAAATAAGTATTCACAGCCTTTGCTCAATACTTTAAGTACACAGGATTTCTGTTCCCCCTTGAGAGACTGAAGTAAAGATTTTTTTATTTTTTTTGGTAACCACTTGCTTACTGGGCATTTATACCCCCTTCCTGCCCTGGCGAAATTTCAGCTTTCAGCACTGCGGCGCTTTAAATTAAAATTGCGCGGTCGTGCGACGTGCCTCTCAAACAAAATTGGCATCCTTTTTTCCCCACAAATAGAGCTTTCTTTTGGTGGTATTTGATCACCTCTGCCGCTTTTTTCCTTTTTGCACTATAAACAAAAAAAGCAACAATTTTAAAAAAACAATTTTTTCCTTTTTGCTATAATAAATATCCATTAAAAAAAAAAAAGATTAGGCCGATATGTATTCTACATATTTTTGGTAAAAAAAAATCGCAATAAGTGTATAGTAATTGGTTTGCGCAAAAGTTATAGTGGCTACAAAATAGGGGATAGAATTCTGACTTTTTTAAATTTAGTTTTAGTAATATGGCAATCTGCGAATTTTGTCAGGACTGCGATATTGCGGCGGACCATTCACATTAATGCCGCAAACAGTGCTATAAAAAAAGCACTGATTACTGTATAAATGTGACTGGCAGGGAAGGGGTTAAATGTGTATCCTGGGTGTGTTCTGACTGTGGGAGGTGATCGATGCTGTGTCCCTATGTACAAGGGACACAGCATCTGTCTCCTCTCCCTGACAGGACGTGGAGCTCTGTGTGTAAACACAGAGCTCCACGTCTCTGCTCTGTCATTGCCGATTGTGGGTACCTGTGGGGCAGCTCAGGGATGTGTCGGGTGCGTGTCGGACGTGTCAAAAGACGTCCTCCCGGATTTATAGAGCCACCTTGAGGCCGTCTTTTGACTATGGCCCGGGGCTCAAGTAGTTAAACAAGAGCACAGTAAAGATCTTTAGTATCCATAGTTGACTGTTCGTAAAATGTGCTCTATTGCTTTTCTTGTTTTAGAAGACACAGCTTAGATGCAAGGCATATCAGGCTGAATTTAAATAAAGCGCAAGACCATACTTCTGGGAAAAAAAATAAACAAAAGGTGCTAGCACTCCTTTACCCATCATTGACCATAATGTCTGCCAATCATTGACCATAATGTCTGCCAATCATTGACCATAATGTCTGCCAATCATTGACCATAATGTCTGCCAATCATTGACCATAATGTCTGCCAATCATTGACCATAATGTCCACCTAGAATAAAAAAGTGCTACTATCAAAATTGGGCAAAAAGAAAAGTTAACTAGTGAAATAATCAAAAGCACTAAAAAAAAGTGTCAACACAACTGTGAACTAACATCCACAATAAACAAGCAGGCCTTCCTTTCAATACACTCTTTGTGCACAGGTGTGTAAATGTAATAAACCTTCTAAATTGTGAAATGCCACATACAGTTGTGCTCATAAGTTTGCATTCCCTGGCCATTTTCAGAGAATATGAATAACACAAAAACATTTTTTTCCACTCATGGTTAGTTTGGCTGAAGCCATGTATTATCAATCAACCATGTTTACTCTTTTTTAAAGCATAATGACAACAGAAACTACCCAAATGACACTGATCAAAAGTTTACCCTGGTGATTTTGGCCTGATAACATGCACACAACCATCGCACACACACACACACACACACACACACACACGCGTCAATGTGTTTCTGAACTCCTGACAGACCCTTGCATCCTTCATCCAGTGCTGCACTGACGTTTTTGGATTCTGAGTCATGGAAAAAGCAAAAGAATTGTCAAAGGATCTGGGGGAAAAGGTAGGTAAATTGTATAAAACAGGAAAGGAATATAAAAACCTATCCAAAGAATGGAGAATGCCAATCGGCATTGTTTAAACAAATTAAGAAGTGGAAAATTAGGGGGTTTCATTTAACTTTAATTGAAATACAGGACTCTCTGGAAACATGTGGTGTGGCTGTTTCAAGATGCATTTGAAGATAGATGGGCTGCATGGTCAAGTTGCCAGAAAGCCATTACTATGCAAATACAAAGTATCCCGCTTACAATACCTCAAACGGCACAGAGAGAAGCCTCAAACCTTCTGGCACAGTCATTTGGAGTGATGAGATGAAAAATTTGCGTTTTGGCCACAACCATAAATACTACATTTGAAGAGGAGGCAACAAGGCCTATGATGAAAGGTACACCATTCCTACTGTGAAACACGGAGGTGGATCGCTGATGTTTTGGGGATGTGTGAGCTACAAAGGCGCAGGAAATTTGGTCAAAATTGATAGCAAGATGAATGCAGTATATAATCAAAAATACTGGAGGAACATTTGCATTCATCAGTCAGGAAGCTGCACATGGGACGTACTTGGACATTCCAACATGACAATGATCCAAAACACAAGGCCAAGTTGACCTGTCATTGGCTACAGCAGAACAAAGTGAAGGTTCTGGAGTGGCCATCTCAGTCTCCTGACCTCAATATCATCGAGCCATTCTGGGGAGATCTCAAATAATCATGCAAGACAGCCCAAGAATTTACAGGAACTGGAGGCTTTTTGCCAAGAGGAATGGGCACCTTTACAATCTGAGAAGATAAAGAGCCCCATCCTCAAATTTTACAAAAGACTTCAAGCTGTCATTAATGTTAAAGGGGGCAATACACGGTATTAAGAACTGGGGTATGTAAACATTTGATCAGGATCATTTGGGTAGTTTCTGTTGTGATTATGATTTCAAAAGAGTAAACACAGTTGATAATAAATGGCTTAAGCCAAACACTAACCGTGCGTGAAAGAAAAGTTTTTTTGTTTTATCATTCATATTCTCTGGGAAAAAAATGGCCAAGAAATCAAAAAATTCTGCCGGAGTATGTAACTTTATGAGCACAACTGTGCATCTTCCTCCATCGGGTGCCACACCAAAATGCTTACAAATTATTAATTTTTTTGACACTGTAAACCAGAGAAATCTGAATTGGCTATTCCTTTTTTTACTTGTGCTCTCTGCAGGACTGTATCCGTAATGCCTACCAGCAGGTCCACTCCACAAATTGACTAGCGATCACAAGGCTACAAATGAACATTTTGTTTAACCACTTCCCGACCGCCGCATGTACATATACGTCCACAGAAGGGCACGTACAGGCAGATGGGCGTATATTTACGTCCCTGCCTTTGCGCGGGTCGGGGGTCCGATCGGGACCCCCCCCCCCCCACTATATGCGGCGGTCGGAAACCCGCGGGGAGCGATCCGGGACGAGGGCGCGGCTATTCGTTTCTAGCCGCCCGCTCGCGATCGCTCCCAGGTGCTTCACTGTGGGGGCTCCATCGATCGAGTGATCCCTTTTATAGGGAGACTCGATCGATGACGTCAGACCTACAGCCACACCCCCCTACAGTTTTAAACACACCAATCCTACAGCGCCCCCTGTGGTTAACTCCCAAACTGCAACTGTCATTTTCACAATAAACAATGAAATTTAAATGCATTTTTTGCTGACAATGGTCCCAAAAATGTGTCAAAATTGTCCGAAGTGTCCGCCATAATGTCGCAGTCACGAAAAAAATTGCTGATCGGCGCCATTAGTAGTAAAAAATAAAAATGCAATAAAATTATCCCCTATTTTGTGCAAACCAATCGATAAATGCTTATTGCTTATGCAATTTTTATTTATTTTTTTACCAAAAATAGGTAGAAGAATACGTATCGGCCTAAACTGAGGGGAAAAAAACTGTTATATATGTTTTTGGGGAAAATTTATTATAGCAAAAAGTAAAAAATATTGCATTTTTTTCATAATTGTCGCTCTATTTTTGTTTATAGCGCAAAAAATAAAAACCGCAGAGGTGATCAAATACCACCAAAAGATATCTCTATTTGTGGTGAAAAAAGGACGCCAATTTTGTTTGGGAGCCACGTCGCACGACCGTGCAATTGTCTGTTAAAGCGACGCAGTGCCGAATTGTAAAAACGCCTTTGGGCATTAAGCAGCATATTGGTCCGGGGCTTAAGTGGTTAATTCCTTGGCGCTGACAGTATGCATATGGGCCTTAACGCAGGGCAGCCACATACACTGGAGATCAAAATTGGAGAACAATTTATGAACACTTGATTTTTTTCATAAATGATCGATTTTCATAATTGCTCAACATTTGATGGAATTTTTGTTGTGGCTATAACATGCTAATAGAACAGTGTTTTGCTCCCAGAATGCATCTCTCCAGCATTATTTAACGATCTTAGACGTTATTATTACGATTTGGGATGTTAAAATAACTCTTGAGTAGTTAGCATAACGATTGGATAGAGTCAGTTGAAAACCATAACGACTATGTTGAATTACCATGTTTGCTAGCGTTAAATAAGGAGTGGTAATTTAACAACTGAAGAAAACCAATAACGTTTCTCTTTGTGAATTGACCCCATTGAGCAGAATTTGAGAACAGCAATGACTAACACGGTGAAGGTAAAAGGTTACAACTACAATTTCTGAAGATTACCGTACACAACAATTAATGGGCAGTTTACAGGCACTTGCTTTGAATGACTTCAGCACATCTGCAGCCACAGGACAACACTAGTCTCTCACACCGCTCTGGTGTGATTTTGTTCCACTCTTCTTCCAGTCTCTCCCACAGTTGGGTGACTAGTGGGTTTCTTGGCCATAACTTTGTTGCCAAGGATTTTACCAAGGTTTTCTATTGGCTTTAGATCAGGACTGTGCTGACCATTTCATTATTTTGAAGTTTTTAGCTTCAAGGAACTGCTTTACCCATTTTGCTATGTCACAGGGGGCATTGTTATGCATAAAAATTGCTGGCTGATTGGGTGATGAACATAGAAAAGGAATTGCATGTTGTCAAAGAAGGTTCTGATAAACATTTGCATTCACTCTACTATGTAGCTGTATGAGGCCCAACTCTAGCTGCAGAAAACCTCCCCCAAACCATAACGCTTCCTCTTCCACCTTTCACTGACTTCTTTACACCCTTTGGGTTCAGCCTTTCCCCAGCTTGACAATGAACATAATTTTTTTTTCCATCGGACCCAAATACATTAACCACTTCAGCCCTGGAAGGTTTTACCCCCTTCCTGACCAGAGCACATTTTACAATTTGCCACTATGTCGCTTTAACTGATAATTGCACGGCCATGCAATTTGCACCCACAAATAGAGCTTTCTTTTGGTGCTATTTGATCACCTCTGTGGTTTTTTAATTTTTGCGCTATACACAAAAAAATTCAACAGTGATTGTCATTGTTATACGCAATCAGTGTGTTTAAAAAAATAAATAAAAATCATGATCACCTCCCCAAAATAGTATAGTGTTATTATAATACTATTGCTCTGGTCACAGTATGTATAATAAAGAAAGTGTGTGTGTGTGTGTGTGTATATATATATATATATATATATATATATATATATATTACACACAATGTTGGAAGACTTGCCACTGGCTAGCCTGCATTTGTAGGAGAAGTCAGGGTTTCATCTCCTCTCCTCCCTGTGCACTTGTCGGCTTGTGTTTTTGGGTTCAGGAGAGTAGTCGACACATAATTTCTGGTTCCGGGTGTATGGTGTCTCTGGCTGATCAGCGTGGACGAGCTGCTCCAATTGTGTCTGGGGGTTTTTATGGGTCCTTGGCCGCTAGGTCTGCATGCACTGCTCCAGCTTACTTTCGGGTTAGTTTCAGGTTTGTAGGTGGCTGTTATCCTGGGTATCTGTCGGCAAGCTTTACTCCAGGGAGGATGCTCCTCATCTTCTGCTCTCTTCAGTAGTACAGTGGTCACTACGTGTGTGGTTTCAAAACACAATGGTCTGGTTAAAGGTATGTGCAGGGCCCGGTGGCTGGAGGAAGGGGAGCACGGGCTTGGTGACATAGGTCTGGTATTTTCATTCCATCAGGGCCTGCTGAACATGGTTTCAGGTTTCTTGGTACCTGTCACCCCCGGGCAGTGTATACCACTGAGCCAGAACATGGTGGTGGCGTGGGATTAGTTGCCAGTCTCGCTGGCATCAGGTCAGGAATCTTGCTGGCTACCCTGGCAGGCAGCTGGAAATTGTAGTTCCACAGCTCGGTGGCCGTGGTTGTTAGCACACATTTGGTGGTATTTCATGGAAGTTTTTAGCGCCAGGTCACATGTCACGGCAAGGGCAGGGTTTGCACGGTTTGGTTAGCCATCCCAATAGGGAAGGGTTATAAGGGGCTCACGGTTAGTTCACTGCAGGTTCACCGTTCTCCCACCACAAAGCACGTTCACACTGGTCTAGTGGTTTTTGTGACAGATTTGCCTTCATCCCTCCTACTCCAGTTAGGGTCTCGGTGCACGGAAGCACACCACACCATCCCTGAGGAACGGGACGATTTCTAAACTTATTGCTGAGCTCCATCGTAGGGGCATTCCATTCCCAGCCATGGCCAGGAAAGCGAAGTTGTTCAGACTCTTTTCAAGCCGTCTCAGCCACAGCCATCCACCAGTGTGAAACATGTATGTCTGCTTACTTTCTGTAGTTTGGATCTCATTACAGCAAGGGGCTGATATGTTTATAAGATGCTGGATGATGGGCAGTGCTTTTCTCAAAGGGGCGGATGTGATATTGAGCAGCCCCTTTAAAAAAAAAAAAAAAAAAAAAGCACTGCCCATCATAAAGCACTGGCCATAATGCCTCTTCTAACCATATCTGCCCCTTTCAGAAAACCATCTACCCCTTGCTGTATAGAGCAAGTGGAGAGCGGCGTGTATAACCAGCCCCGAGCATTGGAAGCGAGCGATGTGTTCTTTGCGCAGGCTCTGTCTACAGCTGACAAACGGCTGTTCAGCCTCTGCGATTTCCGTCGGCTCGGATCGTGCCTGCGCAATCCAGCCTGGACCCAATCCGATAGGGGAACCATATAGTTGGCAACAGAAAAAAAAACACAAGGGGCTGACGCTGCGCTAATCAAAAATATTACCAATGATAAAGTAAATAAGTGAGCAGCTGGCACAAAATCGTGTACAACAATCAATAAAGCATAAAAAATAAAAGAAGGTGCAGCGCTAAAATATTAGGAAAAATAATATGATACAACATTCATGAATAAATGAAGTAAAAAAACCTGTGAGACAAAATAAACACACCTTGCTGGAAACCTGAGCCAGCATAAATGTTAAAGGATCTAGTAATAAAGTCCAGTGATGATCGTGATGGTGAAAGGGTTAACAAAACTACCAATAACGACAATCATGTGTGATATAAACTGAAGATATAAGGTATAAATTAAAAAAGGGAAGAAAGAATCTCTAACGATAAGTAAAAGAGATCTAGTAGTAAAGTCCAGTGTTGATCTTCGTGATAAAAATGAATGTGAAGAAAAAAAAGGCCAAATGAAGTCCAATACCCATCAGATGGAGGAGAGAAAACACCATAAATTTGTGAGGTAAGAATGCCTGCTTACCGCAAAGAAAGACTGTTTTGCACCAGTCTTATGAAGCACAGGGACATCCGGTCTCCCCAAGACCATTCAGCATGAATCCCAACTAGCTCTCAATGATGACTCCAAGGTGGGTACATGGACAATAAAAAGGAAAACTCTCATAGTGTATTACGCATAAAAACATAGAGGTTTAATAAGTCTTGCACTTACATATATTCGATGCAAAAACGGCATGTAACAATTGTGACCTTTTCGATCCGAAATCCGATACCTCTCGCTATTCGACTGGAAAACTCTGCCTGCGTACAGGACGGAACGCGATGACGTCATGGCACCCTACGTTCGTTTCGTCTCGATAGGACTTCAACGGGGGATTCGCCGGATGTTGACGACAGCGCGTATGAGAGTTTAAATAGCCACTGACTCCATTTTGAAAGAGGGAAAGCCTAAGGTAAGCCACTATATTGACTGAGGGCTAACATAGGAATAGCCGCGGACTCCATTTTGGAAGAGGGAAGGCCAGGACAGGCCTCTATATTAGCTAAGGGCTAATAAAAAAAGAAATATCAAGAGAGGTAAAAAATATATATATAATTAACACATCATTCTAATAGAACGGAATTCAAATCAGAATTAATATACAAACTGAATTCAGATCAGAATTGATATATACAAAAACGCAGCAAAGTTTAGCAGTAACAGGGGAGGCATCGGATTGCACAGATGATTGGATCGGTAAACAGTTGCATGAATCAATTGCATAGATCAGCACATGAGTTCACCAATAGAATCCATAAACGACTACAAAAGTCAAGTTATGAAACAAACATCATGTGACTCAAGAAAACAGCAAGCAAGTGCATCATTAAATTAATATGAAAAAAATAAATAAAAAATTTAAAAATAAATGTATATTCTAAAATTAATGAACAAATATATGAAACATGAATCAAATCATAATATAAATAATTCTATAAATTAAATAGAAAAATATACAGCCTGAAAGGCTAATTAAAATATATTAAGAATTATTTAAAAAACAATTAATATCCCAATCAACGTTAAGACCGAACGGAATAAAGGATTTTAGACAAAAAATCCAACGAGTTTCAAGTCTGGAAATGGCACGAACCATGTTGGTACCTCTCCAGTGGGGACGGATGTTGTCTATAGCAAAAAAGCTAGTCCCTTTTATTTGTCTACCGTGATACTTATCATAATGTCTGGAGAGGTTATGTTTTGGAAAACCACTTTTGATCCTGCCAACGTGTTCACTAAGTCGGATATGTAATTCCCTTTTAGTGCGGCCAATATATTGTTTCGAACATGGACACTGTATCATGTAAACTACATACTTGGTTGAGCAAGTGATAAATGATTCGATCTCAAAGGTTTTGGAAGTGACCGAGGATTGAAAAGTAGTGCATTTACGGTCCTTAAATGAATTAATTTTGCAAATACTGCACTTACGGCAAGGAAAAAAAACTTTTAAAGATTGAAAAAATAAGGTTTTTGGTGGATCAATGACATTCGGAGCTAAATTATGTCGCAAAGATGCCGCTCCTTTAAAGATCAGGACAGGATCGGGGGGGGATATGTGTCCCTAGAATTTTGTCGCTCTTTAGAACCCCCCAATGTTTTTTAAGGATTTTCTTAATAGAGAAATGTTGGTTGGAGTATCTTGTAGTCATAGACCAACCAAATCTCTCAGAGGAAGCGACATTAGTTTTATTACCTCTTACAAGCAAGGACTCTCTATCCATCTGCTTCACCTTATTTATTGTTTCATTAATGGTATCTTCCTGGTAACCTTTATTGAGAAACCTTTGTTTAAGAGTGTTAGATTGCTCATGGAAGTCTGTTATTTCCGAGCAGTTACGTCTTATACGTTGGAATTGGCCCTTTGGTACTGCTGTCAGCCAAGAACTGTGGTGGCAGCTTGTAACCTGGATAAAAGCATTACGGTCCGTCTCTTTAAAGAACGTGTTAGTAATTAGTCTTCCATCTCTAACCAATATATTGAGGTCTAAGAAGTGGATCTGAGAGGTGCTGGCTTTGTATTGTAACGAAATCCCTCTTCTATTGTCATTGAGTTGGGAAAAAAATGTCTACAGTGATGTAATGTCTCCCTCCCAAATCAATAGCACGTCATCAATATAACGTTTCCATAGTCGTAATTCGACTGGTGGCTGGGTATCAATTACTTCTCTTTCCCAATAGGCCATGAATAAATTGGCTAAACTGTGGGCAAATTTAGCCCCCATAGCCACACCGCAGATTTGCAAGAAAAAAGTGCCTCCAAACCAAAAATAATTGTGTGTTGTGGCAAATTTCAATAATTCCAAAATAAATTCTCGTTGCAGAGCTGGTAGGTCAGAATTTTGTTGAAGGTAAAAATCCACTGCCTGTAAACCATGTTGATGGGAAATCACGGTATACAGCGAGGCCACATCAGCCGTCGCAAGAATGAACCCTTCTTCTTTCCATTGGAATTCTCTTAATATATTTAGAACCTCAGTGGTGTCACGCAAAAAGGCTGGAGTAGAGGAAACTATGGGTTGTAAAAAATTGTCTACATACTTTCCAATTTTGGCAGTCACGGAGTCGATACCGCTAATGGGGCGGCCTGGTGGTTTAGTCAAACTTTTATGTAATTTTGGTAGGTAATAAATTACCGGTACCCGTGGCGTGATAGGTATAAGGTGTTCATGTTCTTTTTTTATTTAACCACTTACCTACTGTGCACCTACACCCCCTTCCTGCCCAGACAAAATATAAGCTTCCGGCACTGCGTCGCTTTAACTGACAATTGCGCGGTCGTGCGACGTGGCTCCCAAACAAAATTGGCGTCCTTTTTTTTCCCACAAATAGAGCTTTCTTTTGGTGGTATTTGATCACCTCTGCGGTTTTTATTTTTTGCGCTATAAACAAAAATAGAGCGTCAATTTTTAAAAAAATTCAATATTTTTTCCTTTTTGCTATAATAAATAACCCAAAAAATATATAAAAAAAAATTTTTTTCCCTCCGTTTAGGCCGATACGTATTCTTCTACATATTTTTGGTAAAAAAAAAATGCAATAAGCGTTTATCGATTGGTTTGCGCAAAATTTATAGCGTTTACAAAATAGGGGATAGTTTATGGCTTTTTTTTTTTTTTTTTTTACTATTAATGGCAGCGATCTGCGATTTTTTTATTGGGACTGCGACGTTATGGCGGACATTTCGGACACTTTTCTGACATTTTTGGGACCATTTACATTTATACAGTGAAAAATGCTATAAATATGCATTGATTACTGTATAAATGTGACTGGCAGTGAAGGGGTTAACCACTAGGGGGCGGGGAAGGGGTTAAATGTGTGTCCTATGAGTGTTCTAACTGTAGGGGGAGGGGGGGGTGACTGGGGGAGGTGACCGATTGTGTCCCTATGTACAAGGGACACAACCGCTCTCCTCTCTCCCTGACAGGGACGTGCAGCTCTGTGTTTACACACAGAGCTGCACGTCCCAGCTCAGTTACTGAGCAATCGCGTGTGCCCGGCGGCGATCGTTGCCGCCGGGCACTCGCACGGGATCCCCGCAGAGCGGCGGGTGCGCGCGCGCGCCGCCGGCGACGCGCGCCCGCCCGCGGCTTTAAAGGGACATCACGTCATATGACGTGATGTCAGAACAATGGAGTCGTCTGCCCGCCATCATTTGACGGTGGGCAGATGACAAGTGGTTAATATCCCTTTTTGTAAACCTTGATCCACAAGGATGTAGAGTAGCTTCCTATATTTAACTGTAGGGTTGGAAGGTAGGACTGTATACGTAGTTTGATCTGATAACTGTCGATTCATTTCTTCTACATAATGGGCTTTATCTAGAATGACAATGCCCCCCCCCCCTTATCTGCTGGCCGGATTACTAATTCCTTCCGTTGGCAGATCATCTTAACATTGGTTTGGATTGGGAAGGAGCCTCTGGGTTTAATAGTTTTTAAGGATAAAAGATCTTTTATGACTAGTTCCTTAAAAACCTGAATGGCAGGGGCTACAAAACTCGGGGGGTTAAATAACGAGTCATTCCTTAAACTGGTATGTTGAATTGGAGCAACATTGGTTAGAGAATTGATCTCTGTAGTGACTCCAGATCGACGTATGGAGGATGGAGGAATCCTATGTATGATCTGGGTTCCATTACCTATGGGGTTCAAAATAAAATGTTGTTTGATATTCATCTTCCGAACAAATTTACTGATGTCAATAAAGGTCTCAAATGTATTGAGTTGGCGTGGAGGGGCAAACTTAAGACCTTGACCTAGGACATTCTGTTCTCCTACAGTTAAAGAAACAGAGCTGAGATTAAAAATGCCAGTTAGGTCCGTATTTTTCTTGATTTTGGTCCTGGCTCGCCTCCCCCCTCTGGTGCCTCTCTGTCGTCGTGATCTTTCTTGCTTTTGCTGCGCGTTAGGGGAAAAAAACGCGGAGGGCTAATATCACAAGGAGAAACTGTATAGTAATCACTTTGAGGTGGTGGAGCATTTGGATAATTAGGATGTTGTGTAATAACATAATTATCCTCATAAGCACCAGCTTGACAGCCAGACAATGGAGCAAAACGATTCTCCAGAGGGATGCGGCCAGGAGTACCACCCCTCGAACCCCCCCCCTGACCCCAGTGTCCTTGTGTCAATGGTTTAGTGTTCCAGCGGTCACGTGGATCGCTATGAGAATCCCGAGAGTTGTTGGTATTCTGATTCCAACGGTCCCGAGGATCATTCCTCAAATCCCGGGAATCAGTGGCATAATTCATAGCGTTGGAAGAATATGGTCTGAAATGCCAGGTACCTCTAACATCTCCCCTATATTCAGAGTAATTCATAGGTGGCTGAGGTTCTCTCTGACTATAGTAGTTGTTGTAAGCATTGTCCCGGTGAGGGGATCTCTTCCGGAAGGGACTACTTTAGAGCGATTTCCAGTAGGGGGAACATGATTGTAGGCCTTTTTAGGTACTTTGAAAGTTTTGGAGGGGAGAGGGGCATTTCCAGTGGGTGGATGCCTATTGCTAGGTGGACCCTGTGGTAGTGAACGTGAAGGTGGGGGATTGATATTTGTGGAAGTGGTCGATGGTTGTGAGAGCAATGCTGTATTATTAGTTTTAGTGCTCTCAGTCTTATCTAAGACTGCCATCGAAAGGGTCACAATTGTTACATGCCGTTTTTGCATCGAATATATGTAAGTGCAAGACTTATTAAACCTCTATGTTTTTATGCGTAATACACTATGAGAGTTTTCCTTTCTATTGTCCATGTACCCACCTTGGAGTCATCATTGAGAGCTAGTTGGGATTCATGCTGAATGGTCTTGGGGAGACCGGATGTCCCTGTGCTTCATAAGACTGGTGCAAAACAGTCTTTCTTTGCGGTAAGCAGGCATTCTTACCTCACGAATTTATGGTGTTTTCTCTCCTTCTCCATCTGATGGGTATTGGACTTCATTTGGCCATTTTTTTCTTCACATTCATTTTTATCACGAAGATCAACACTGGACTTTACTACTAGATCTCTTTTACTTATCGTTAGAGATTCTTTCTTCCCTTTTTCAATTTATACCTTATATCTTCAGTTTATATCACACATGATTGTTGTTATTGGTAGTTTTGTTAACCCTTTCACCATCACGATCATCACCGGACTTTATTACTAGATCCTTTAACATTTATGTTGGCTCAGGTTTCCAGCAAGGTGTGTTTATTTTGTCTCACAGTTTTTTTTACTTCATTTATTCATGAATGTTGTATCATATTAATTTTCCTAATATCTTAGCGCTGCACCTACTTTTATTTTTTAAACCATATAGTTGGAACACCGGCAGATGGGAGGACCTGGACCTTTATCTCCGCAAGGTGGTAGATCTAGCCCACAAGTATGGCGGTTCCACCTTTTATGATTTAAAAAAAATCATAATAGTAGTTGGTCACATGTTGGAGCAACATCGACACAGAACTGTTTTGTAGGCATTTTGCCAGTCAAAAGTCTCCATCCGCACAGTCTGCAATTAAAACCAGTGCAGACTACTCCATATTTGTGCCAATTGTTTTAGGTCTCACCACAAACCTGCCTGTCCTATCAAGGTGTCAAGTTCATCATGACTGAGTCGGGTCAATATTCCTAGATTAAAGTTCTGGTTGGGTCACCACCCATCCCTGGCTCTTAGACAGTTTCTGGTCGAGGGTTTTTCTTTCATACGGGCGTCATCACCATACCTTTTGCAGTCATTTGAATGTGCCAATTTGTTGTCTGCTGCCGGCTGGTAGATGATTTGTTGCAGGATGAGTTGGCCAAGGGGTTCGTCATTTGGCCTTTTGTTGTCTTTACTGTTTAACCACTTTAGCCCCGGACCATATTGCTGTCCAAAGACCAGAGCACTTTTTGTGATTCGGCACTGCGTCGCTTTAACTGACAATTGCGCGGTCGTGTGACGTGGCTCCCAAACAAAATTGGCGTCCTTTTTTCCCACAAATAGAGCTTTCTTTTGGTGGTATTTGATCATCTCTGCGGTTTTTATTTTTTGCGCTATAAACAAAAATAGAGCGACAATTTTGAAAAAAATTCAATATTTTTTACATTTTGCTCTAATAAATATCCCCAAAAAAGATATAAAAACATTTTTTTTTTCCTCAGTTTAGGCCGATACGTATTCTTCTACATATTTTTCGTAAAAAAAAAAATCGTAATTAGCGTTTGATTAGTTTGCGCAAAATTTATAGCGTTTACAAAAAAGGGGGTAGTTTTATGGCATTTTTATTATTTTTTTTTTACTAGTAATGGCGGCGATCAGCGTTTTTTTTTTTTCGGTACTGCGATATTATGGCGGACACAACGGACACTTTTGACACATTTTTGGGACCATTGGCATTTTTATAGCGATCAATGCTATAAAAATGCATTGTATTACTATAAAAATGCCATTGGCAGTGAAGGGGTTAAGTGTGTTCCTGTTTGTGTTCTAACTGTATGGGGGGGGGGGGGGGTGGCCTCACTAGGGGAAATCGCTGATCTTCTGTTCATACATTGTATGAACAGAAGATCAGCGTTTCCCCCCGCTGACAGGAACGAGAGCTTTGTGTTTACACACAAAGCTCCCGCTCTGTAACGAGCGATCGCGTGTGCCCGGCGGCGATCGTACCCGCCGGGCATGCGTGCGGGACGCGGGGGCTAGTGGCTGCTAAAGAGAGGACGTAGAGCTACGTGCTCTCGCGGTACAGTGCCACCGTCCCGCAGTAATATGGCGGCGGGCGTCGGCAAGAGGTTAAGCATGCGAGCCCTATTGGTGTGGTCAAAAGCAAATTTTCCAATACATTTTGTTTAATCTATGATCTGTTGGCTCCTCATTCATCACCCATTCCTAGTTTAAAATGTTTCATTCCATCCAAGGAATTTTCATTGCACTAATTTGGTTGACTTGGCCATTCAGCATATTTTACAGATGGGCATGGGCACCTGGTTGTCGAAGTCTGACATTCCGGATGCCTTCAAACTTCTCCCCATCAAACAGTCTCTCTAGCGGTGGCATGGGTTCAAGTGGCTTTGCTACCAAGTTCACGTTGGGCTCCAAGAGCAGTCCTTGACTTTTCAACACTTTACCTCAGCGATCATTTTGAGTTTTGTCTTCTCAGTTGGCGTGTGGCAAAGCAAATTTTCCAATACATTTTGTTTAATCTATGATCTGTTGGCTCCTCATTCATCACCCATTCCTAGTTTAAAATGTTTCATTCCATCCAAGGAATTTTCATTGCACTAATTTGGTTGACTTGGCCATTCAGCATATTTTACAGATGGGCATGGGCACCTGGTTGTCGAAGTCTGACATTCCGGATGCCTTCAAACTTCTCCCCATCAAACAGTCTCTCTAGCGGTGGCATGGGTTCAAGTGGCTTTGCTACCAAGTTCACGTTGGGCTCCAAGAGCAGTCCTTGACTTTTCAACACTTTACCTCAGCGATCATTTTGAGTTTTGTCTTCTCAGTTGGCGTGTGGCAAAGTCATTCATTACTCTGATGACTTCTTGTTGCTAGAAAGCCTGGCACAGCCGTCCAAAGACCTCTACACTTAGGCCCCTTTCACACTGAGATGCTTTTCAGGCACTTTCACGCTTTAAAAAAAAAAGCACCTGAAAAGCTCACAAAAAAATATTTCCATTCAAATCAATGAATGCTTTCACGCTGGGGCAGTGCACTGGCAGGGCGTTGAAAAAAGACCCCTTTCCATTGAAATTAATGTAAAGCTCTTCAAAAGTGCCTGAAAAGCTCTTCAAAAGCGGTCAGTGTTTTTACTGGCAGTTTAGAAGCGCTTCAGTGTAAAGGGGCCTTACTAAATTGTTCATGGATCTGAATGTCCCCTTAGCTGCTCATGAGATTGATGGGCCTTTCACTGTGATTACCTTTTTAGGCATCACCTTGGACACTGTCTGCATGATGCATTGTCCCAGGCCAAGCTGGTCAGGACCCCGTGGTATCATTAACAATTTGGTCAGGTTCCCGGTGTGCTCTAAGAAAGATTTACAGTCTCTATTAGGCACGCTCAACTTTGCCATGAGGATTATTCCTCAGGGCAGGTCATTTGTATCTAGGTTTCAGGCTCTCCTTACTCTCTACAAAGACACTGACTCGGTGACGCTCGGGTTAATTTGCTGATGTGGGATCAGTTCTTGTGTGAGTGGAATGGGATTTATATGTTCATACATCCAGCTACAACAGTCTCTCCCAGTTTTTTTTTTTTTTTTTTTGAATGCCGCCTCCTCCGGAGGTGTCACACATTCCTGTATTTTCCCAGACGTCTGCACTTTTTGAAATGTATCCAATTGTGGCAGAGGCTTGCACCTGGGGACCCTCATGGTCTGGACATACAGTGATTTTCTTCACTGAAAACTTTGCCACCGCTGAGATATTATCAATAAGGGTAGATCAGGGTCTCTCCTGATCATGTCATTTATGCGCAGGTTGACGTGGTTGGGCCTCAAGTTTATCTTTCATTTCCAGGGGGAGTTAATAAGTGGGGCCTACAATGTGGCTGCTGATGCCTTATCTAGGGTTGATTTCTGGCATTTCTTCCAACAGCATCCAGAGGCAGATTGGATGGGCAAGCCGGTTCCACCATTTGCCCAGCTGCTGATGGATTAGACACACTCCAGCCAGCCAGCCAGCCTGGTGAATGCATCACTATCCAGGAACACGCTCAGTGCATACAAGACGGCGTGGAGGTGTTTCTGTGGCTTCACGTCCCTCTATCCCTGCAACAGGGTGGGGGATGTCAATTACTTGATGGCTTTCATGGCCTTCTGTATTGTCATGACAGGTTGTCGCTGTCTTTCAATACCATCAAGCTATACCTGTCAGGCATTCAGCATTTCTTTTCACTTCTCCATCCTAAAGCCCTGTACACACAGTCAAGAATCTTGTCAGGAAAAAAACCTTGTTTTCTCTTATCGTCCATGGACAGACTCTTGACAAGTGGGCTATGTTCCCTGTTTACAGGAGAGGACTAGGCAGAAACATGTTAGATATTCAGATACATGTAATTTTAACAGAGCTGAACTTCCCTGCCCAGGGGGCGGTCCCTCCGGACATAACCCACCTCCCTGCAGCATGCAGCCTCAGTTTCGTTCTGCTTAGCAAAGGAGGACATATAGCTCCCTTTGAGCCCAGCGCCCTGAGGAGAAAAACTTAGTTAGACATACCGGTGACGGTATTTCTAAGAGCCTTTCAGGACAATAGAGCGCAGCTCCGCCTCTTCCTTAGGAAACACATGAAAATCTTTAAAACCCCTCCTCTTCCACCATGGCCTCAGTTATTGTGGTCCGACTCTCTGGAAGACAAAGCACAGAAAACCACAACACCATGATAGATTTATTGATAGTTTTGAAATTTCCGCGCCAAAATAAAATCGTGACTAAATAAAGTGATTGGAAGCTGCTCGCCCTAGGAAAGGAGTAAAACTCCAAGCATAATATGGTAAGGAAATAGGGGGCGCTAGAGATAATTAAAATATAGTGATATGTATACAGTGAATTGACATACACATATAGTATTCGCAACAACAGTTACTACCACATATGGTTGAACGTGGAATAAGGAAAAAAAATAAAAAAATATATATTATATATATATACAAAATATAAAAATATATAAAGACCTAAATTACTGTCAGGTAAAGTAGGAGACTTAAGGAATATCTTGCGATATTCATGTGAATATAGTCCAGTGATTCATAGCTAATCCATTATAAATGAGCAAAGAAAAATAAAGATTCATTAAAATTCATTATGACATGAATCCCAATAAATCTATATTGTCACTGGAACTGTGAGTGTTGCTGTTAGTGGACGTGGACACCCCAAAACGCGTCCACGTACATGCCCCCCTGAAGACGTTTTGACAACGAAACGTACGTCGGCGGCGCAGTCTGGTCAAGTCGTTCCATGCACCTTCCGACGCTGTATCGACAGGAATTCCAGTGACAGCACACCACGTTCGAGGGATGCCAACACGGAGGTGGAGGCATCCATTGACACCGATAAGCCTGCAGACACAGTGCCAGGATAGGCACTTTTTATGTAAGTGGCCATTTGGCTCATTTTTTTTATATATTTTTTTTAAAATAAAACTGGTTGCACTATGGAGGCTATGTTTTTCCGTTCCATCTCTGAAATCCGGAGAATCAAGGTGTCCTCTGTCTATTCTTCTGAGACGTTATATATGCATGCAGGCATTATCCTGCATATGCGCTATTGACCTCCCCTGTGGTAGGTAAGAGGTCAAGCCTCTCTTGATCTATTCAGCACGTTTTGGGTTGTCGATCGTTTACATGGTGAAGGATCTTACAGAAACATTCACAGTTTGTCATGGTCTTACCTCCTTGCAGGCTTCTTATCACTGACAGGTGCTGGCAGCCATCTTGCTTCATGGGGTTCTTATAACTTACCACACCCTGCGGCTCCTCCTTCCCACTGGGAGGAGCAGGATGCTCAGCATATATATATGACGGCAGCTGCAGCATTTCCTTGCTTGGGCCTCTCGCCTGACACCCTCCTGTGATTGTGCTGCTTATTCTTGGTTACCGACCCGGCTCCTACGGACGATCCTTCTGGCTCCTGATCCCTGGCGTCGTTTCACCATCTCTCTCTGGCTACAGACTCCGGCTTGGCTGACTCCCATTCCTGGCTATTGACCCTGGCTCCGGTGGAAGACCCTGCTGGCTGTTTGATCACCCGTTTGGACTTTTACCTTGCTGTTTGGTTTTCAATAAAGCCTTCATATTCATTTATCTGTTGTTGTACGTCTGATTCATGCTTCCGTGACATTAGGCCCAACTCGGATGATCAAACAGCCAGCAGGGTCTTCCACCGGAGCCAGGGTCGATAGCCAGGAATGGGAGTCAGCTAAGCCAGAGTCTGTAGCCAGAGAGAGATGGTGAAACGAAGCCAGGGATCAGGAGCCAGAAGGATCGTCCGTGGAGCCAGGTCGGTAACCAAGAATAAGCAGCACAATCACAGGAGGGTGTCAGACGAGAGGCCCAAGCAAGGAAATGCTGCAGCTTCCGTCATATATATATATATATATGCTGAGCATCCAGCTCCTCCCAGTGGGAAGGAGGAGCCGCAGGGTGTGGTAAGTTATAAGAACCCCATAAAGCAAGATGGCTGCCAGCACCTGTCAGTGATAAGAAGCCTGCAAGGAGGTAAGACCATGATACAGTTCCGGTGACAATATAGATTTATTGGGATTCATGTCATAATGAACTTTAATCAATCTTTATTTTTCTTTGCTCATTTATAATGGATTAGCTACGAATCACTGGACTATATTCACTTGAATATCGCAAGATATTCCTTAAGTCTCCTACTTTACCTCACCGTAATTTAGATCTTTATATATTTTGTATCTATATATATATATATATATTTTTCCTTATTCCACGTTCAACAATATGTGGTAGTCACTGTTGTTGCGAATACTATATGTGTATGTCAATTCACTGTATACATATCACTATATTTTAATTATCTCTAGCGCTCCCTATTTCCTTACCATGATAGATTTATAACTTATTACTTTAACATACATTTAGGGTGGGAAATAGCGGTTTCCCTGAAAGGCTCTTACAAATACCGTCACTGATAAGTCAAACTAAGTCTTTCTCAACTCGCCTTTCAGGACAACCTTGGAGAGGATAAACAAGTAACTTACCCTAGGGTGAGACTACTGCCTGCAGCACCTTCCTGCCAAAGGCCTGATCTGCGGCAGACAATAGGTCCAACCTGTAGTGTCTTAAGAACGTTGAATAGTTGGACCAGGTGGCGGCCTTGCAAATTTGCTCGGGTGTAGCACCGGCTCTCTCAGCCCAAGAAACTGCAGTTGATCTTGTTGAGTGCGGAAGAATGCCTGAGGGAGGTGTAAGCTTTGTAAGCTTCCGTAATTGTGAGTGTAAGCCACCTTCCGAGCATACTTTTGGACGCTTTTTCCCCTTTACGAGGACCTGGGAAAACTATAAACAGCGCATTTGTTTTTCTGAACTCTCTAGTGACTAAGAGGTATTGAACAAGACACCTTTTCACATCTAAAGTATGAAACGCTTCTTCTCCAGCATTAGAAGGATTTAAAGAAAAAGTGGGTAAAACTATTTCCTGTGGGCGATGAAAATTTGATGCCACTTTTGGCAGGAAAGCAGGATCCATCTGAAGAATCACTCGATCTGGGAAAATTCTTAAAAAAGGTTCAGTAATGGCCAGAGCTTGGAGCTCGTCTTGCTGAAGTAATTGCCACTAAAAAAGAGACCAACATTTTTCAAAAAAATATTTTCTAAAGGTTCAAACGGTTCTCCTGTTAGGCCTTGCAAGACAACTGATAAGTCTCAACTTGGAAGGTTTTTAAGGGTCACTGGTCTGTTTCTTGAGAGTGCCCTGAAAAACCTGGAAATCAAAGGTTCTCTAGATTTCAAAATAAACAAGACCCTTCTCCATCCCCTTATGGAGAAATTCAAGAACCGTGATTACACTTTTGGTTTGGAAATCTTTAGTAGAACACCAGGAATTATATTTCTTCCATACCTTCCTGTAAATAGATCTGGTTATTTCCTTCCTGTCTTTTAGAATGTCCTCTTCAGAAACCAGGCGCACAGGTGTAATCTGTCTGTTTCTGGGTGACACACCGAGTCCTGCATTAGAAGGTCCTTCCTGGCTGGTGGCTTCCATGGGGGTTTTACGGCCAGATTTAATACTGTTGCAAACCAAGGCCTCTTTGGCCAAAAGGGAGCAATTAGAATCAGGCTGGTCTTTTCTTCCCTGAATTTCCTCAACACTAGCAGAATTAGTGGAAAGGGGGGGAAAGCATAGCATAGATGGTAATTCGATGGATGAGCTAGATCCCCCCCCTGTGTAGGGAAAATAATTCTTAGACCTTGGTATTCTGTTGGCTGGCAAACAGGTCCACTTGAGGATGTCCCCATTTCATTGTGATCATGTTGAAAATTTCCTGATTTAAACTCCATTCCGCCTCTATTACTCTCCTGCTCAGCAGCTAGCAGGTTTTGGGACCCTTTTAGGTGAACTGCTGACAAGGAAGTTACATTTAGTTCTGCCCCTGATAATATCTGATTGGCTAGTTCCATCAGACCTTGGCTCCTGGTCCCGCCTTGTTTGGTCACATAGGTCACTGCTGTTGTATTGTCCGACAACACTTGTACATGACGACCCTTTAGCAGCTGTTGGAAAGCCAGGAGTCCCATGAAAATGGCCTTTAGTTCTCGCCAATTTGATGACCTCCTTGCCTCCATCTTGGACCAAGACCCTTGTGCCGTCTGTCCGTCCAGGTGAGCTCCCCATCCCCAAGAACTTGCGTCTGTCGTCAGACGCTTGTCCAAAGGGAGGACCCATGAGAGACCCTTTGATAGATTGGACTGATCTCTCCACCACCATAGGGACCTTTTTACACTTGATGTTGGTTTGAAAGGTTTTTACAAAGACTCCCGATGAGACCACACTTGTAGGATTTTCTCTGTAGAGGTCTGGAGTGTAACCTCGCCCATTGTACAGCAGGAATTGAAGCCATAAGCTGGCCTAGCACTGCCATAGCTGTCCTTACTGACACTACTAGATTCGTCTGGATCTGGCATATTGAGGAATTGATTTTTAAAAAAATTTCCTGAGGGAGAAACACCTTCTGAAGAACTGAATTGATGTTGTAACCAAGGAACCTCGTTTTCTCCGAGGGGTCTAGGTGTGATTTGTGACACTTGTGACACTTGGAGATTTGTCACCAACTGATCTTTTGACTCTGCGAAAAACAGGAGATCGTCCAGGTACGGAACAACCGAGACCCCCCCTCAGTTTCAGAGGCTCCAAGGCTTCCGGACGAAAGGCCGAATGGCAGAGCCCTGAATTGTAGCTGCCAGATTGAAGTCCCTAGGTTGACTGCCAATTGAAGAAACCTCTAAAAGGCTTCAGCTATATCAGGGATCCTCAAACTATGGCCCTCCAGCTGTTGCGGAACTACACTTCCCATGAGGCATTGTAAAACTCTGACATTCACAGACATAACTAGGCATGATGGGAATTGTAGTTCCTGAACACCTGGAGGGCCGTAGTTTGAAGACCCCTGAGCTATATGAATGTGGAGGTATGCGTCTCTTAAATCTAGAGATGCCATGAAGCATTCTGGTGTTAATTATTTTGTTATCGTATGGATAGTGTCCATGCGAAAATGCTTGTACCTTATTGCCTTGTTCAGAATTTTCAGGTTTAGGATCAAGCGAAATTTGCCTGAGGGCTTTTTCACTAAGAATATGTGGGAGTAGAACCCTTTTCCCTCCAGATGTTTTGGGACTTGAACAATAACTTCCTGTTGTATCAGATCCTTTAATAAGGTCATCATTGCGGAAGCTTTCTCCTGATCTCTTGGTAGGGCTGTGACATAGAATCTGGAAGGCGGACAATTTGCGAATTCCAAGCTGTACCCCTGTGCAATGATGTTTTTTTACAAAGGAACTTTTGGCCCACAGATTCCACTGAGGCAAGAAAGCGGACAATCTTACCCTCACAGGAGTTAGACTGTCATTTGTCTTTTGAGGACTGGTCTTGAGGGGATCTGAACAGAATTCCTCCTTTTCCTCTACCTCTTTGAGGAACCCAGCGTCTCTTATTTTCCTCTTTTTTTGTAGGTTTGCTGAAAAGGACGAAATTTTTTCTTAATGGGTGGCTTCTTCTTGGCCAGGAAGGCCTTCTTTTTGTCAGCTGTTCTGTCCAGAGCCTTTTCTAAATCTGGACCAAACAGTAGATCATGTGAAAAGGGTAGTCCGCATAGCTTAATCTTAGAGGCTGTGTCCCCTGTCCAGGTTTTAAGCCAGACTGCATGCCTGATCTAGCTGCCATTTTGATTGACTCCGCTGATGCGTCAGCCATGTACCTGATAGATTTTAAAATCAAGGGAAAAGTCTTTTCTTGGTGTGCCTGCCTTTATATGGCTCATAAGTTTTTCCACCCAGCACTCCAAGTTTCTTGCTACCACTGTAGAAGCCATAGCTGGTTTAAGGCTGAGTGAGGTAGAGTCCCAAGCCTTTTTTAGCAGAGAATCCACTCTTTTATCCATGGTGTCCTTCAATACCCCCATATATTCGAACGCCAGGTCTGTGCAACGTGATACTTGGTAAAAAGCCGCATCTACTCGAGGTTTTTTATTCCACACCTCAGTATCCTCATCATCAAAGGGGAACCTCTTCTTTAGACTTTTAGAACTTTAGACTTTCAGGATCTTTCCACTCTTTTTTAATGGTATCCAATACCACCTTGTGGACTGGGAATACTTTTTATTTGGATTCATCCAATCCCTGATACATCTAGTCATGAAGAGACAATTGAATTTTTTCCTCCTGAATTTCAAGAGTAGTGTAGATTGCACTAAGCAGATCATCCACTTCGTCTGGAGAGACCTTATATCTAGAACTTCTGCTATCATCTTCCTCTTCATCTGAATCCATGACTGAGCGAAGAGTACTTGTCCCTTCATCCCCTGAATCCACCATCTCTGATTTAGAGGTGGAAGCTTTAGGGCTAGGTGGTGATTGCTGAGATTCAGTTTGAGCCACTGGATTCTGCACCAACATAGTTTTAACTGAACTCAGGGAACTTTTAAGTTCCTGCACTGAAGAGAATAAATCTTTATATTGCTGGGATGTCTCCAACTAATTCCCTGATACAGATTCTGCACATTGCCTTCTGCCAGTTATCTCTAAGAGGGTTCTTGCAAGAAGGACACTTCCTTTTAGGTGGTGGCTTTTTAGATTTTGCTTTTTCCTAAAATAAAACACACAGAGAGGAAAAAAGTCTCGCTAAAAAACCCCCCCCTTTTTTTTTTAAAACCGCCACCATTAAGGAAGAGAAACCGGAGAAAAACTCCCTAAAGTGCAAACAAAACACCACCACCAGTGAAAAGCTGACAGGGACCGAGAACAGTTACCTCTGACCCTGCAGCACAGGCTCCCAAAGGAGGAAACTACAAATCAAAAAAGTCCATAAGGTACAGAATAAAAGGCCCCACTGTGCCCCTCTTACCTGGACTTGAGCGGTGTCTGAGGCGCCTGTATCCGCCATTGCTGCAGATCCCTCCTCCATCCCAAACAGAGAAGCAGCTGGGACTGTGTCGTTTTTTAAATTTCCCGGGTCTGACGTCATCAAAGATGGCCGGAAACCGGAAGACACCGCTCTATAGGCCTGTCCCCTGGCTTCTGCGTTCCAGGCAGCGCGGACCACGCGGCTTCGCAGGTTCACGACTCGTGGACCTTTCTGCTCTCCAATTAATGGGTCTACGAGGTGGTCTCTTCGGGGTGCAAGATAGTTTCTTTCCTATCCCCCGAACAGATTCTTTTCCTCAGGTCTCACTCTCCTAACGGCTTGTCGGACTGCCCTGTTAGGTGCAGTACAGGACCTGCTAAGTTGCGGGGTAATTTTACGAGAAGTTTCAGGGATTTTATTTGTGGTCCCGAAAAAGGGCGGGGTCCGTCCAATCCTGGACCTCAAGGCTCTAAATCCTTTCGTGAAAGTAAAGAAGTTCCGCATAAAATCCATTTGCTGCGCTCCACCCGGGGGATTTCCTGGCATCCTTGGACATCAAGGACGCATACTTGCATGTCCCAATCTGTGCAAGTCTCCAGAGGTTTCTGCGTTTTGCGATCAAGGAGGACCACTATAAGTTTGTGGCCCTCTCTTTTGGCCTGGCATTAGCACCAAGAGTTTTTACCAAGGTGCTCACACCGATCCTAGCTTTGCTGAGACAGCGAGGCATTGCCATCGTGGGCTACTTAGACGATCTTCTTCTGAGAGCAGAATTAAGAGGACGTGTCTATAACCAGCCAGACCCTCCAAGAATTTGGGTGGGTGTTGAACGTTCAGAAGTCGGTCCTGGGTCCGACTCAGCGTTTGGAATATTTGGGGTTGATCCTGGACTACTCGGAAGCGAGGGTCTTTCTACCCCTCAAAAAATTGCAGACACTTCAGTCTGCAGTGAGAGTGTTAGCATCCCGCAAATGGTCGTCTCTCCGATTTTTGCATGCGAGTTCTGGGCCTCATGGTGGCCTCGTTTGAGGCAGTACCATATGCTCAGTTCCACATGAGTACTACAGAGGGAGATCCTGTCCAAATGGAACAGATCTCCATTGTCGTTGGATCGCCAGATTCATGGTCAGCCACCTGGTCAGGGCCTCTCTGAATTGGTGGCTGAGATCCCCGACTCTTCGGTCAGGGAAGTCGTTTCTTCCTTTTCAGTGAACGGTGATTACGATGGACGCCAGCCTCACGGGCTGGGGGTCCAGTCAGCCCAGGGTCATCCCGTTTAAATCCCGTCTACCGATCAATGTCTTGGAACTTCGAGCGATTAGACTATACCTCTCCTTGTGGTCGAGGAGGTTGCAAGGTCGCCCGATCAGGATCCAGTCGGACAATGCCACCACAGTGGCTTATCTCAACCATCAGGTGGGAACTCTGAGCTCGTCTGCAGCGTCCGAGGTCGCTCACATCTGAAGGTGGGTGGAAAGAAGCGTTCCGGCTCTGTTGGCCGCCTACATTCCGGGCACAGCCAGCTTATCTAAGATTTAAGCTAGGGGTCCTCAAACTATGGCCCTCCAGTTGTTCAGGAACTACAATTCCCATCATGCCTAGTCATGTCTGTGAATGTCATGTGATGTTTTACAATGCCTCATGGTACTTGTAGTTCCGCAACAGCTGGAGGGCCATAGTTTGAATATCCCTGCTTTAAGCTGTGTATGCCAAACTTGTGATCACCAGGTGTTGCTTGGCAGGCTAAAGGTGATTTAGCAGTATTGTTACATAGGGGCTTGGTCATTTCTTTTAAAGGGTCTCCCTTCTGAGGTGTTTTTAAATACTACACCAAAGTACTCCCTTTTTGTGGCTAGTAAATGTCTTTATAAAAGAGGAGCGGAACTAACACTACAAGGGCACACCTATGTTGTCGGTAGTTCCTGATGAACCTAGTCATATCCCTAGTGTTTTATACCCTAAAAGACCAGAGGCTTCTGGGCAATCTTGAGACTTTGCCCCTATCTGGTGTTGTGCATAGCTACAGTCAACGCTGCTGCCTCACCCTTTATCACTAAGGATGAACTGTCCTCAGCCTTAGCCGGTTTAGACCACAGGATAACTAGCATGATTGCCACTATCCGACAGGGTGGCAAGAAGCATGACAGATCCCCCATCCCAGGAGCCTCCATGTCTGGAGCAGGAATGTGTTGAAGATGGGGAAGAGCCTAAAGCTAAGGATTCTGTGGATGGCTTGGCGGATGAGTCTGCTTCTGAGCAATCTGGACAAGAAGATATCCAGCCGGTATCTACCTCTCAATCACAGAGGCTCTTGATCCTGACTCTTACTGAAACGGTTTGCTCTGTCTTTAAGTTGCCTCTTACAGAGGTCACTGAGCCTCCCTGGTCCTTGTTGGGATCCCTGAGGCCTCTTCAGGCCACACAGGCTTACCCCCTGTTGGAAGAGGCGGTGATCACAGCTACTGGGGGAGGAACAGAGGAGGAAGAAAGTGCAGGAGGGAGACATGCTGAGAGGAGCTGACACAGACGGGAGGCTCAGGTAGAGGAGATGACGGAGGATTTTGAACAGCCGACCCTGGCAATGATCCTGAAAGCAGTTAATAAATGCACAGCATCAGTCAATACATTGCAGGAATGCTTTGGAGGGCTAAAGGAGGAAGTGTCCCTGATAAGACAGGATCTGCAAAAGATCAGAGAAAGAACCACTGCTGCTGAAAGAGGAATGAGTGACATAGAAGACAAACTGCCTCCATTGATCAGAGACCCACTATCTACTGCCAGGCTGGTTACAGCAGTCGATGGTCACGCTGACGATCTTGAAAATAGATTGAGGCGCAATAGTGTGTGCATAGTAGGTTTGCCTGGGTGCTCAAGAGACCTCTACCGCCTGGGTCCCCTTCCTTGCCCCATCCTGGCACGTATGTTGCATTAGAGACAGAGAGATTATACTGGGTCTGGCCTGGGAGAAGCAGAACGTAAGGTTCAATGGAGCACATATCTCTTTCTACCCTGACTTTTCCTCTGATGTTCAGAAACGCAGAGCCTGCTTCATGGAGGTGAAAAAAATGCTGCAGAAATTACAGGCACCGTATGCAATGCTTTACCCTGCCAGGCTTTGGATCATTGCAAGGGGCCAGGCACATTTCTATTAGAGTGCTACTGAAGAGGACTGACTCAATCCAACTTCCAGGCCTACATTTCTGTGTGTCTTGAAAATGACCTGATGACTTCTTACATTCCAATATTTTTTGCACTATAGATACTGCTGCTCAATGCCGAACTGGGAACAATAGTTGATTTGAAATGCGATTTCTCCCCACAGCGAGCATGTGAAAAGCTACTTTTTCCACAGTTCTGAGGGACGTGGTTCTTCTGCTGGCAGTTTTGTGGCCAGTGGATGGCGGGACCTGTTGTCCTACTTGCAATTTGATTGTAAATGTTTGATAACCAGTTTTTTTTCTTTTTTTTCCACTTCAGACTTCACCAACAGAGGTCAACGTGACTTGCTCACGGTGCATCCGCCCTTAGCGTCTCTTCTATGGCTTTGCATCATGTGTGTTTTTTTTTTTCTTCGTTATAGTGGGGTTTTTTTTCTCTCTTCCCCCCCTCTTCCCCCCTCCCTCCTTACACCCCCTAATCCCTTCCCTCCCCCCCGGATCTGTGTATCTGTTTGCTGATTATCACTTCTTTGTGTTTCCTCACCTGTCAATTTCTGTCATTCCTTGTACAAATTTTTCTGATGCTTTAAAAGCTCTCCATATCTCTCTATATCTGTCCTCTCCTCCAAGCTCTTCTCGGGCAAGGTACTCCATTTCTGCTGTGTACTCTACCCTCTCTATCCACACTTTTATTGTTGGCCTTTTTGTATGGAGCCAATTTTTTGGGATAAGGCCCTTTGCTGCATTTAGCAGCACCGGGACCAAAGTTGTTCTATACTTTTTTTTTTTTGTTTTGTTTGTTCCATGGAATAAACACGTCAATGGGTTATGTAAGATTTTCTCCCCTGTTATTTTTTCTATATATTCTAAAAAAAAATCCCAATATTCTTGTATTCTCGGGCATTCCCACCAGAGATGCATTGTTGTTCCCCTTTGATTACAGTTCCTCCAACAAAGCTCTGAATTGTTTGGATGTATTTCTTTATCGTACATCACGGGACACAGAGCGCATAGCCATTACACTTGGGTACCTTCAGGTGTGGACACTGGTGTAATCAATTTCACAGGAAGTTTCCTCCCTATATAACCCCCTCCCACTGGGAGTGCTTCAGTTTTTTCGCCAGTGTCTTAGGTGTTGGTCACGTCTAGCTGTCCCTCGGAGGTCTCGGGACCCAGGATAGCTAGCCGGATCCGTCCGAAGTGCTTCAAAGCCAAGTTGTACGGTACCCGGGCCCTGCTGGAGTGGGGTTTTGCCTATAATGCCTCTCCTTGGAGGGCTGGATTCTGGGCTCCAGTGCCTTAGTCTCTTCCAAGAACTAAACGCTACTGATGCCAGGATGCTATATAGGTCTAGGTGTGTGGGTTCCTTAACACAGGACCCCGGTCCCTGAAGGTCCAAGACAATACCCACGGACATGGGGGAAGGTTGGGCCTCTTGCATTTTGCAATACCCTGCGGCATGGAGCAGGTAAGAGGGAACCTGCGGGACTTGGTTCGACAGTAGGTATCCCCCTGGGGGTTCTGGGTCGGCTAATGGTATGCTTGTGCATCAGCCACTATCTCCACTATGTCTTTTGAGGCAGGATGGGATGTACTAATGTTTACCCAGATAACATGTAGGTATATGTATGCTTTTAAAGATATGTATTTTGCTACTCCCCCCAGATTTGCCTGTTAGCATGATACTGCAGCCCCACGTGCTATAGGGAGGAAATGCTGACAAAACTCCTGTTTCTTAGGAAGCCTATGGGGACAGCTTCCTCTATGTGTGCACTACAATAAAGATTAGTGTCTTGCCTGGTGTCTGTTGGGTTGCTAGCGCTGGTCCAGGCTTCTCCTCTGCTTTCTGCTTCCTCCATGTTGGTTTCAGCGTGGGGGGGGGGCGCGCCGCCTTTTACAGCGTCAGCGGGCGTGGGGGGGGCGGGCCAGCAGCGTCAGGTCTCAATTAAAGCAGCAAAGCATTTCCTGGCTGGTCATTCCCTCCTGAAAGCAGAGGAGGCTGAGGACACAGAGCGCGCAGCTGAGCTATTTCTGGCTAACAGTGACACCCAGTGGTGGTTTGTGGATCTTCAGGTCTGGACTTAGCTCCATACTGACCAGAAAAAAAAAAAAAAAAGTTTTTTTTCTTAAAGGGACTCAGCCTTAGATCTGGCAGTATCTGAGTCGGTGCAACCTTGGGCTCCAGCTAACGGGCATTGGTGTGGCAATACTCACAGGACTTCCTCGGTATTGCCGCCTTCTCGGGCGTATGAAAATTTGGAAAATTTTTACCATAGCCTGTTCTTATTAATGGTTCACTTCTAGCTACAACAGTTGGGTGTTGGCTTTAGGGGTGTCTCAAGGTTGTGCAATGGCTCCCAAGGGATCAGGACCAGCTAAGGCTGCAAAAGGTACCAAAAAACTAAAGGGGTCTCCATCGGGGTCAGAGGATTTGGGCCAGGTTCTAGCGGTCCCACCCTCACCAGATAGACCACCGAACAGCATGTTGCAGGAGCCATTGAGGGTGCTAGGGGCAGAGGCGGCCCCCAATCAACCCATTCCCGTTTACGTTACGGAAGAAATGCTAGCGACCACCCTGGGTGGGCTAGAGGAAAGGTTAACTGCTTTAATTGCCCGCTCTTTGCCAGGTGGCAAACGGGCTAGATCCCCGTCACCTAGATTGGTGTTTTCAGATGCAGAGGTCCTCTCTTCGGAGGAATTGGACCCACAGGGGGATCAAGCGGACCCGAGTCCCGACGGTTCAGACATTGAAGGTTCCACTATAGATGAAATTTTTTCGGCTTCTCAAGCAGAGAGTCTGTGGATCCAGTCTCTGACAGATATGGTTTGCACTGCTTTTAAACTTCCAGTGTCAGAACAATTAGCCCCCGCGGTATCCTCTTTAGGTTCCTTGAAGGCACCGTTGAGTGGTGCGTCTTTTCCGGTTCACCCCCTTCTGGAGAGCGTGATTTTTCAGGATTGGGCTCGACCTGATAGGATTTTTATCCCTCCTAAAAGGTTCACTATTCTCTATCCTATGGAAGAAGAATTTGCAAAGAAATGGGCACTCCCTACCGTGGACGCAGCCATTTCCTGCGTAAATAAATTCCTGACCTGTCCGGTTGAAAATGTCCAGATGTTTAAAGATCCAGTCGACAAAAAGTTGGAGACCCTACTGAAGGCTTCTTTTACCACAGTAGGTGCCGTGGTTCAGCCAGCGGTGGCAGCCATTGGCGTTTGTCAGGCTTTAAAGGATCGGACTAAACAGATATTAAAGGACATACCGGCTCAGCAAGCTCGTGAATTGGCTGACCTCCCAAGGGCTCTCTGCTTTGCAGTAGATGCTATTAAGGACTCCATTCAACAGGCGTCCCGTTTATCTCTGCTGTTGGTTCATATGCGTCGCCTTTTGTGGCTGAAAAACTGGTCAGCAGAGGCACCCTGCAAAAGGCTTTTAGCAGGATTTCCCTTTCATGGTGGGAGACTATTCGGTGAAGACCTAGATAAATATATCCAGACCATATCAAGTGGTAAAAGTTCTTTCTTGCCTGTCAAGAAAAGATCGCGTGGGCCCGCGTTTAAGCGACAGGCCTTCGCAGGCTCGGCCCCTTCAACTTCCCGTCAGTATCGACGGCCTCCCGGGCGTTCAGCATTTAATAACCGCCCACAAGGACAAGCCACGGCAGGCAAGAGGCCATGGTCTCGCAAGCCGGTTAAACCAGTCATCAAGTCAGATTCATGAAGGGGCGCCCCCACTCTCTTGGGTGGGGGGAAGGCTTCGGTTTTTCTCCGAAGTGTGGAAGGCCAGAATTCCCGACTCTTGGGTATTGTCCGTGGTAGCCACGGGCTACAAGCTAGAGTTTCGGGAAGTCCCCCCTCCTCATTTTCAGGGGTCAAGTCTTCCAAGCGACCCATTAAAGAGGGCCTCTCTTGTAAAAGCATTGGATCGTCTCTTGCTCCAAGGAGTAATTGTAGAAGTACCAACCCAGGAATGGGGTCTGGGATTCTACTCCAACCTCTTCATAATACCAAAGCCCAATGGCGACGTCAGGCCTATCTTAGACCTCAAACGCCTAAATCGCTTTCTAAAGATTCAGACCTTTCGTATGGAGTCCATACGTTCGGTGGCAGCCAGCCTACATCAAGACGACTTTCTAGCATCTATAGACATAAAGGATGCGTATCTGCACGTGCCGATCTACCTGGCACATCACAAGTTTCTTCGTTTTATGATAGATCACCGTCATTACCAGTTCGTAGCCCTCCCTTTCGGGTTGGCAACAGCTCCGCGGGTATTCACAAAGGTGTTAGCCCCGGTGCTAGCCGTCCTAAGGACAGAAGGCATTTTGGTCCTGGCATACCTGGACGATCTTCTGGTTATCGACAGCTCAGCTTCCAGCCTCAATCATGCAGTAGTTTGCACAGTTCAGCATCTAGAGGAATTCGGGTGGATTGTGAACCAAGAAAAATCGATATTGAAACCCACAAAGCAGTTGGAATATCTAGGCCTTCGGCTAGATAGACTGCCAGAGGATATTTTTACCTCAAGCAAAGGTCAGATCAATAACTCAAGCAGTTCAAGTGATCTTAGGCAAGAAGAGGCCGACTATTCGCCTATGTATGCGACTGCTGGGGAAGATGGTGGCCGCCTTCGAGGCAGTGCCCTACGCCCAGATCCATACCAGATATCTTCAGGCAGCCATTCTCTCTGCTTGGAACAAGTCCATTCAGGCGTTAGATCG
This sequence comes from Rana kukunoris, assembly GCA_029574335.1. Lineage (NCBI taxonomy): Eukaryota > Metazoa > Chordata > Amphibia > Anura > Ranidae > Rana > Rana kukunoris. Next base: position 262,757,544 of record CM056053.1, read on the forward strand.
TCCGTTAGTGCTCTCCCCAGGAGTCCGGCGCAGCCTGTTTTGGTGGCTGGTCCCTCAAAATTTGTCAAAGGGGAAATCCTTTTGCCCCATCACGTGGAAGATAGTAACCACGGATGCCAGCCTGTCAGGTTGGGGGGCAGTTCTAGAAGGACAGACCCAGCAAGGGCAGTGGTCGGAGGCAGAAAAACTGCTTCCCATCAATACTCTAGAGATCAGAGCTGCTCGGCTGGCCCTGATCGCCTGGACTCTCCCCCTTCAAGGTCTGCCAGTAAGGATACAGTCCGACAATGCCACTGCGGTGGCATACATAAACCACCAGGGGGGCACGAGGAGCCTAGCAGCCCAAAGGGAAGTAAACATGATTTTCTCATGGGCCGAAGCCCATGTACCCTGCATCTCGGCGGTGTTCATCCCAGGGATAGACAATTCTCAAGCAGATTTTTTGAGTCGTCAACAGTTGCTCCCGGGGGAGTGGTCTCTTCACCCCCAGGTATTCCAAGAGATTTGCCAAAGATTCGGAGTCCCAGATGTGGACATTATGGCAACGAGATCCAACAAAAAGTTGGACAAATTCATATCCCGAGCCAGGGATCCCTCGGCCTACGGGACCGATGCGTTGGTTTGCCCCTGGCACCAGTTTTCTCTCCTGTATGCGTTCCCTCCACTGCAGATGATTCCCCGCCTTCTACGGAGGATCAGGGTGGAGCGCAGGCCTGTGATCCTGGTGGCCCCAGCCTGGCCCAGGAGGGCTTGGTACTCACTCATCGTGAAGATGTCAGTCGGGGCGCCGTGGCCGCTCCCCCTGCGCCCAGATCTGCTGTCTCAGGGCCCAATCTGCCACCCTGCTTCACAGCAGCTAAATTTGACGGCTTGGCGGCTGAATCCCTAATTCTTAAGGGCAGAGGCCTCTCAGCTCAGGTCATATCTACGTTGATTCAGGCTAGGAAACCGGTCTCCAGAAATATTTATTACAGAGTCTGGAGAACCTATGTGGAGTGGTGCGAGTCTCAAAAATGGCATCCTCGAAAGTTTTTTATTGACAGGATCTTGCGATTCCTCCAGGTTGGCGTTGACAAAGGGTTGGCTCTTAGTACTCTAAAGGGGCAGGTGTCGGCTTTATCGATATGGTTTCAAAGACCCTTGGCCACCCATTCGCTTATGAAAACCTTCTTGCAGGGGGTCTTGCATGTGAATCCCCCTATTAGAGCTCCCCTCTGCCCCTGGAATTCTGGTCTTGTCAGCTTTACAAAGGCAGCTGTTAGAACCTCTGACAGAAATCCCTCTTGTGCTACTAACCCGAAAGTTGGTTTTCTTGGTGGCTATGGCTTCGGCCAGAAGGGTTTCCGAGCTGGCAGCCTTGTCATGCAGGGAGCCATACCTTATTCTGCATAAGGACAGAGTGGTTCTGTGGCCTCAACCTTCTTTCCTTCCTAAGGTCATATCCAGTTTTCATTTGAATCAGGACCTAGTCCTACCATCCTTCTTTCCTACTCCCCAGTCCAGAGAGGAAAGACTGCTTCATACTTTGGACGTGGTTCGAGCCATGAGGGTCTATCTCAAGGCTACAGAGAAGATTCGGAAAACAGATGTGCTTTTTGTTCTTCCGGATGGCCCCAAGAGGGGTCAGCCGGCTGCCAAGTCTTCCTTGGCTAGGTGGATTAAGCAGCTGATTTTTCAGGCCTATGGTCTGAAGCGCGTTCCACCTCCCTTATCAGTTAAAGCCCATTCTACGAGGGCCATGAGTGCCTCCTGGGCGGCACACCATCAGATCTCTATGGCACAGGTTTGCAAGGCGGCAACCTGGTCTTCCGTACATACGTTTACTAAATTTTATAAGTTGGACGTTGCAAAGGGTACGGACGCAGCATTTGGGCAGGCGGTCCTACGGGCAGCAGTATAGAATCCTCTGGTCCGGGTCACGCCCCCTTTTTTCTGTTGGTGGAGTTACTTTACTTCCTGATAATTTTTTGTTTGGCTATTCTTGGCCTTACGGTCCCCCTCCCTTCATAGAGCATTGCTTTAGGACATCCCAAGTGTAATGGCTATGCGCTCTGTGTCCCGTGATGTACGATAAAGAAAAAAGGATTTTTAATAAACAGCTTACCTGTAAAATCCTTTTCTTGAAGTACATCACGGGACACAGAGCTCCCACCCCTCTTTTGGGGAACATTGTGTAACCTCGGAGGAATTGCTTGCTACAAAACTGAAGCACTCCCAGTGGGAGGGGGTTATATAGGGAGGAAACTTCCTGTGAAATTGATTACACCAGTGTCCACACCTGAAGGTACCCAAGTGTAATGGCTATGCGCTCTGTGTCCCGTGATGTACTTCAAGAAAAGGATTTTACAGGTAAGCTGTTTATTAAAAATCCTTTTTTTGCTCATTCTGACTGGGGTCAGATGCCAGCGAACCATACACTTGTAATTAGCTTCAATAGTTATGTCTGATGCATAGTTATACACCGCACCTATCATTTCTGCGTTGTCTAACTTTTTACCCGAATCAATTCTCCATTTTTCTACACATGGCAGTGTTCCCTGCATCTCCATGTCCGTTAGTATATGATATACCATGTATCAGTGGCTTATATCTATGCTGCATATCTTTTCTATTGGGTTTAATATTTTCTCATCACGAAACGGCTGCGGTAAGGTGCTCACAAAGTGTTTCAACTGAAAATACTCCCATTCACTCAAGTGTTGATTCCCTTCTACTGTTTTTATATCTTGTCTTGCTTTTATTGTTCCCTGTGTGACGATATCTCTTTTTTTAACGAGTTTCTCACCCAATTGCTTTCCCATGCGCGTCTTATTTCCTGGTGGAAAAAAAATTGTGCCTGCTAGTGGAATTAATGGGGAGTTATACTCCCATTTTTCACGTCTAAATACTGTGTTCCATATTTTAAATACATTCTTTGTTATATTATGCGTGTCTGTGCCCAGTTTTCTAATTTTGGGTGGTATCCAAACATTCTTAATTGTGTCATACTTAATATTTCTTCCATCTGTACCCATTTTTTTTTTTTATTGTGTGTGTTTGTCCATTCTGCTAGCCTAGCCAATATTACAGCATAGTGATATCTTTTTATGTCTGGGAGCGCCAACCCACCACTTTTTTTTTTCATGCTCAACAATGTATAGTTTACTCTAGCCTTTTTGCCCGCCCAGATGCATTTCAAAATTACTGTTTTAATTATCTTAAAAAAACGTTGTGGTACACATGAAAAAATTATTTAATGCACTGGGGTCTACAGCATCGCTAACAAAAGAAACTTTGTTAGCATACATTGCATTGATTCCGAAAGAAGGAAAAGACCCGGCTTTATGCGGAAGCTATCGTCCAATATCCCTTTTAAACCAGGACCTCAAAATATTCGCAAAGATCCTGGCGAATAGGATCCAAGTATATTTACTAAATCTTATACACCTAGACCAGGTAGGATTTATCCCTGAACGAGAGGCCCGAGACAATACCACAAAAGCTATTAACCTACTTCAGATAGTGAATACTGCTAAGATCCAATCTGTATTTTTGAACACTGATGCTAAAAAGGCCTTCGACAGGGTAAATTGGGAATACATACAAGCGATACTGCATTATATAGGTTTTGGGAATAAACCACTACAATAGATATTGGCTATTTATTCACATCCATCAGCCCGAGTAAAGGTCAATGAAATACTCTCAGAAGACTTTGATATCTCAAATGGGACAAGACAGGGATGCCTCCTGTCCCCACTACTTTTTGCCATGTCGCTGGAACCTTTTCTATGTACGGTTCGTCTGAACCAAGACATAGAAGAAATACAAATAAAAAACATGGAGTGTAAAATTTCTGCATATGCAGATGACATGTTATTTACATTCAGTAATCCAGTGTCCACATATTGCAGACTGCCATAAGGACCCTCGCAAGCTGACCTTTTATGGCATAGACAGGGTCACTAAACATTGGAGAGGCACTGACCTCAAAAAAGCCATATCGCAAAACGAAACGGAATGGATACATCGTTTAAGGACAATGCAGCCACTAGGGTTAAACATTGAGTTGGATTTAAACTGCTTTTTAACCAATGAATAATGATTTTATTTTATTTTTCTTCTATATATTTATATTTTATACATTTACTAGCCAATCAGTGGTTATATGTGTGTATGATATTCTAAATGTGGGTTTAAACACATGTTTTTATATTTATATTATGTGGAACCTAGCATGGGTTAACTAACTGTTTGCACCTGGGAACTGAGGCTCGTCATAGACCAACCCCACCCATTCCAACTGCTAGACCTATTTCTATGGGTCCATTACGTATCTAGGCATGCTTCCTGACGACGTGTCAATCACGAAACATACGTCGAATCGCCTGGATACGTAAAAACAACGCACTTCCGGTCCCGCTGGTCCTCCGGCTTGGAACGCGCACCAGCTCCCTAGCGAACGCACACCAGCTCCCTAGCATGGGTTTAAACACATGTTTTTATATTTATATTATGTGGAACCTAGCATGGGTTAACTAACTGTTTGCACCTGGGAACTGAGGCTCGTCATAGACCAACCCCACCCATTCCAACTGCTAGACCTATTTCTATGGGTCCATTACGTATCTAGGCATGCTTCCTGACGACGTGTTAATCACGAAACATACGTCGAATCGCCTGGATACGTAAAAACAACGCACTTCCGGTCCCGCTGGTCCTCCGGCTTGGAACGCACACCAGCTCCCTAGCGAGGAACCCTTATCCAGCTTGGACTACACCCCAGTTCCCTAGCGAGGAACTCTCATCATAGCCCATCCTGCCATGCTGACTAGCCTCAGTGCCGGGTCCTAGGAACTACTAAAGTAAGAGGCCATTTGGCTATGCTGTTTTATCTGTGACATATTTTAAATAAACTGTACTTCACTATGGTGGTTTCCCCTCTCCCTCCTTCATGAGAGTGTTTGATTCCGGGAAACATAGAGCTGCGCAGCTGAATCATTCAACTGGTTTAGTGACCAACTGCTGTATTTGACCTTTTCCAAACAATCAGGTCAACACCGTGCAGTAAGGAGCCATCCATTAGTGCACATTTGGGGGATCTTCTTGGTGGAGGTGGACACCTTTTACAATGAATTTTCAACAATTTGCATCTGAGAAAGATTAGCCTTGATTGGACTTTATCTAACACTCTTTGAATGAACTTGAGTTTATTTATTTATTCATCTTTTTTTTTTGTTTTTTTTTGTACAATTTATTTCTATTTCACTAATTCAGTGTGTTGCTGCTCACTAAGTTTGCTATTGTTGGTTCAGACGGACCATTTATTAGATTTCACTTTGTTTATTCTCTTATTATTCATTATTAGCGCCATATACCATTACTGTTCAGTTCAGACCTTTGATGAGGTCTCTATCTTAGGGGACCTGCTTATTCACTATAATTATATGTTGTTGTCACATTAATTTTTATTGGCGCGAGATACCACACCTTTAATACCATTACCAAAACTGATGGGAGAATTTGATAGATATGGCGAGAATTCAAATTTACGTATTAATTTTACCAAGTCTGAGGCAATGCCTGTCAATCTTGCCCAAACATCAATAGTACAGCTGAAGGGAAAATTTAAATGGGTGGATAGTACATTAACATACTGGGGCACATTTATCCCAACACAAGTAGCAAAGATTTTTGAGTTAAATTTCCCACCCCTATTACAGAAGGTTAAATTGTTGTTAGACAAATGGAACCCGGGATATCACACATGGCTAGGACGCTGTAACATTATAAAAATTAGTATTCTTCCTAAATTCTTATATTTTTTTTCAAGCACTGCCAATACACATTCCTTTAATTTTCTTTAAACAGTGTCAGAAGATTATATATGAATTTATATGGGCACATAAATACCCTAGGATACAGCGTAAACAACTGACTTACACTAAGGCACAAGGAGGTTTAGCAGTACCAGACCTACGGAAATATTATCAGGCAGTACATCTTAACAGAGTCATAGATTGGAATATACACAGGGAATCTAAAATATGGGTCCAGATAGAACAGTACCAATTACTGACTAGACTTGGTGGGGCCCCTTGGTGCTATTCGGTACTACCCAGGGAAGTGAAGGAACACCCAGTGGTGGGAAATACAGCAAAACTTTGTGCAACATTGCTTCCCGTGTTAGGGATAGATCCTGCAATCTCGCCAATGTACCCGATAATGGGTAACCCAAAATTCCAACCAGGATGTGAAGGAAATTACTTCCTACATTTGGACGATAGCAGATGCATTTATGCATCCAGCTTCATCCAAGAGGGGGCCTGGATGACGATAGAAGAAATTACTAAACAAGGGAGTAGAGTGGGGCTTCAATTTTGGAACGCTCTTCAACTTGCCCATTTTCTTAGTGCACTTCCAGACCCAGAATGGTTTATTAGACTTCTTACTAGTTTCGAGAATCTCTGTAATGGAAAGGGGATGATAGCTCATACACTCTCAGTATGTTATGGACTACTGATAAGACGGCCAGAAGGCTCCCCATTGAGATGTATACAGGAACGGGAGAGAGAAATAGGGAGAAGCTTCGGTTGGGAGCAGCAACAGAGGATGTGCAGGTTGATACACGAGACAACAAGGTGTACTAGAATACAAGAAACAATTTTTTTTTTTTTATTTCAATATATTTTTTTATTGGATTATTTAAAATGCTTACAATAGTAGTAAATAAGATAACAATGTTGTATAGTATATAAGAGGTAACTCAGTATATATCTTCAAGTACATAAATAATACGTAGTTTAGGAAGACGAGTACATGTAATATAGCATAAGAAGGTAAAATAATATTTAGTAATAATTATCAAAACTAAAGATGTAACATTAATTATATAAGGTAGTATTGGTTCTCCCGAACACCCCCGAGGGGACTCATAGTGTTCAGGAGGGACATTCCCATAAGAAATGTCAACTAAATAAAGAAGAATAAATATTGGAATTTAATCAAAGAATTAAATCAAGTCATATTATCGTACCAGAGATTCCAAGAAGTCCATTGGATCTCATATTTGTTAAGCATGCCTAAGGATGATGCCAGAATTTTCTCATAAGAATTATGAAGGTTGGTAAGGTCAATAGCTTCACCTGGAGATGGTGGAATAGAATCTTTCCATTTTCTAGTAATAGATAACCTAGCTGCTAAGAGAAAGTGAGTTATTGTTCTCCGTAAATTAGTTGGGAATTTTTCTATTCCTAGGGATAAGAGATCCAGAGCTGGATCAGGTTCTATTTGAGTGTGTGTCATATCAGAAATTATTTTGAAAATTTCTGTCCAGTATTTTTTAAGTTTAGGACAACTCCACAATAAATGGAACAAATCCCCTTTATTGGGACAAAGTCTCCAACAAGTGTTAGGTGTTTGGGAATTAAATTTGGACATTACCGCTGGGGTAAAATACCAACGTAAAGTAATTTTGGTAGATAATTCCCAAAGGAGAGATGCACTTAGAAGCAGATTGATTGGCTTTACAAGCTTTAAGCCATTGGTTGTCTGAAAAGGAACATTGAAGGTCTTTTTCCCACATTAGATGAGAAGAAGAATTAGTGAAAATACGTTTTCGTTGCAATAAATTATAAAATAAGGAAATGCCTTTTTTTGTTGTACTGGTGAAGTCAAATATGACCAGGCTGAAATGTGGATGAGTTTAGAGAAATGACCTAACTTATATAGACAATGTACTACCTGTGTATATTGAGGGTAATTAATGTGAGGTAGGTCATATTCAGATTGAATAGATTGGAAGGATTTAATGTATCCATTCGAATAAAAGTCCTGTAGGTAATTAATGCCTTTTTTGTGCCAAGAAGCAATCGGAATGTGATTAACCCCTTAAGACCCGGACCAAAATGCTGCCAAAGGACCAGGCCCCTTTTTGCGATTCGGCACTGCGTCGTTTTAACTGACGCGCGGTCGTGCGCTGTGGCTCCCAAACAAAATTGGCGTCCTTTTTTCCCCACAAATAGAGCTTTCTTTTGGTGGTATTTGATCACCTCTGCAGTTTTTATTTTTTGCGCTATAAACAAAAATAGAGCAACAATTTTGAAAAAAAATCAATATTTTTTACTTTTTTCTATAATAAATATCCCCAAAAATATATAAAAAAACTTTTTTTTTCCTCAGGCCGATACGTATTCTTCTACCTATTTTTGGTAAAAAAAATCGCGGCTCTCCCCGTACTTCAGCTCCGGGGACCGATCGGCGCACTCCAGCGGTGATCGGGTCCGCGAGTCCCGCGGTCCCGGAGCTTCGGACCGGGTCGCGCCCGCGACCCACGGCTGGGTACAAAAATCAACGTATATATACGTTGATGTGGCCAGCCGTGCCATTCTGCCGACGTAAATGTGCGGAAGGCGGTCCTTAAGTGGTTAACAAGAAGGTACAAAGTTTGAATAGGGATTTTAATATCGATGCTTGGGTCAGTCTGTTCACAAGAAGTCAATAATTTAAGCCAAGTTTTAATGGAAACATCTATTGTAGGTGGTAAATGATTTGGGATTTTAATACCCAAAATGGCCCCATACAACCAAAGATTGGTTGGACCATATGTACAGTAACTGGATTCAATATTACCCCATTGAGTAGTAGGAGTGGTTGAGAACCATTCTCTCATTCTCTCATTTGTGTTAGAATGGAGGAATGATAATAATCTTGGAAGTCAATGTATCCTACTCCTCCAAACATACGATGTTTAATCAGTTTGTTATGAGCACATCTGGATTTCTTTCCATTCCAAACATATTTGGATAAAATTGTTTGCAAGGATTTAAAAAAAATATTGGGAATAGGTAAAGCCCGAAAAAAATATAGAATCTTTGGAAGATGAATCATTTTAAAAGCAGATAATCTGCCCCACCAAGAGCATTCGTGTTTACTCACATTTTTTTTTGTGTTTACAAACTTTTATTGAAAAAAAATAGATAATGGTACAAATCTATAAGAACAATGCATATACAAAGTGAGGGTTAGCACATAGAAGAAAATAAAGCTAGTGGATAAATCAGAATACCGTACAAAGGTTACAAATATAATCCAATATGGCAAAAGTATTATAAGGCTGTAAGCCGTGTAATATGTTGAAGTCAAACAATATCAGAGAAAAAATGATAAACTATGGGGTCTAGGCTGTGTTAAAGAATAGGGGGGAATGTTCAGTCCAGGGAGACCATTTATTATTAAAAATGTGCATAGTATTTTGTAAAGTATGGAATATTTTTTCCATTAGATTTATATTGTTAATTCTGGGTTTGAGTGGGGCTAGGGGGATTGATGGAGATTTCCACAGGGATGCGATTAGCCAGTGTATGGCGATACAGATTGTGTGGATCAGTCTCATTTGGCTAGTGGAAAGACCGGTTATTGGGGAAAACATTATGCAATTATTTATCGTCAAGGTGATTACATTACCTGAGATTTTGGAGGCGAAATTCTCAAGTTGTGACCAAATGCCTCTGACTTTGTCACATTGCCATAAAATGTGGGGGAACAAATCTAATGTATTGCAATCTCTAAAGCAAGAGGGGGAAGTTGAGGGGAAGATGGAATAGAGTTTAGTTGGGGTGTAGTACCACCTTGTGAATACTTTTAGGGCTGTTTCTTTAATTGAAATGGAATTAGAGCATTTGTGTAGATTGTTTATACAGTTATCCCAGACAACTATGGAGTAGGTGAAGTTTAAGTCTTGTTCCCATTTAATCATATAAGGTAGTTTGTGAGAATCTGTATTGTCAACTAAGGTGGAATATAGGTCTGAAATTAATCCTTTTTTCCTGGGTGATTTAAGACAGAGGTTCTCAAAATGGGAGGGGGGTTGGGTGTTCGAGGTCTGGAAATGTGAGTCAAAGAATTGCTTTATGAGGAGGAAAGTATCATGTTCTGAGACAGGGATCTGGTATTTTGATATCAGTGTAGAGAAGGGGATAAAATGTGTGCCTTCGATAAAATTAGTAAGTGAGGTGAGGTTATTAACTTTCCACCAAGTGAGGTCCACTGGGGTTTGGGTAATTAGTTTAAATTTTGAATCGCCTAGAAATGTGGCATATGGGGGGGATTTAGAGGTGAGATTGTATTTCTCATTATGGAGCTTTCATAGATAATATAAGTGAGCGACTACTTGATTTCTGGAGTTTAGGGCTGGGATAGGGATTTTATTCCCCCAGAAAATGCCCGAGATAGCGTATGGTGCTATAGAGGCTTTCTCAAACTCGACCCAAGGAATGTTGGACTGCGGGATATGCCATTGTGCAATTTGGGTCCATCTTGCTGATAGATAATATAGCCAGAGGTCTGGGAGGCCAAGGCCTCCACTCTTCTGGGACTTATGTAGGACCAATTTAGATGATCGGGGGTGGGAGTCTGCCCATATGAATTTGTTTATCTCAGATTGGAATCTAGTGATGAGTGTTTTATTGATTCTAATGGGAAGCGCTCTAAAAAGATATAATATTTTAGGGAGTAGTGTCATCTTGATAGCCGTTATTCTTCCCAAGAATGAAATCTTAAAGGATTTCCACATTTTAATCATTGGGACATAGTTTTTACTTGCTAGGTCGCAGAGATTGGGAGTGAGGTGTATGCCTAAGTATGGGAGGGAGTCAAAAGAGTAGGAAAAGTCGAGAGAAGAACGTAAGGAGTCTAGCGTGGAGGAGGGGACATTAATAGGCATGCCTATTGATTTGGAAACATTAACAGTGAGGCCCGAAATAGTTGCAAAAGCGTTGAGGGTTTGTAGAAGGTGGGGTAAGGTGGATTCTGGTTGTGATAAGAATAATAACATGTCGTCAGCGTACATGCTCAGTTTGTAAGTATTGGAGCCTGAAGAGTACCCTTTAATGTCAGAGTTAATAAGGATTGCTGTGGAGAGTGGCTCTATTGCTAATGCGAATAGTAATGGAGAAAGGGGGCACCCTTTCCTCGTACCTCTGCCCACATTGAAAAATTCTGAGTTACAGCTCAGCAGACGTATTCTAGTAGATGGGTTATGGTAGAGGGCGTGGAAGGCATGTAGAAATTCTCCATTAAAGCCAAATTTCTGGAGTATAGTGTCCATGAATGACTAGTAGACACTATCAAAGGCTTTATTAATGTCAAGACTGAGCATCAGAACTGATTTGGATTTTACCTCAGCATCTTGAATGATATTTGTGACAAGTCTGATATTGTCAGTGATTTGCCTGCCTGGGATAAAGCCAGATTGGTAAGGGGAAATAAGAGTGGGGATAATTGCAGAAAGTCTGTTGGCAAGGAGTCTACTAAATATTTTGAGGTCATTATTTATGACCGAGATTGGCCTATAGTTTTGGGGAAGTGTGTGATCTTTATTGGGTTTTGGGATAAGAGACATATTTGCAAGTAACATCTCATCCGGGAAATGGTCTCCCTTCAGGATGCAATTAAAGAGTTTCTTCAGGTATGGGACTAACAGCTTGGGAGTATTGTTTGTAATAGAGGGAAGAGAAACCGTCAGGACCTGGTGCAGAATTTTTCTTCAGTGATTTGATGATCTGAGCCAGCTCTTCGTCTGAGCATGGCATATTAAGAGTGTCTAACTGAGATTGTTTGAGCTTCGGGAATGGAAGACTGTTTAGCCAGGGAGATGAAGAGGAGGGAGGGAGAGGGGTTTGGGGCAGACAAAAGGTCAGAGTAAAATTTGGTAAAAATTGAGAGGACTTCTTGGGGGTGTGTGACTACATGGTTAGCGTTTACTCAAATTTTTAAGGTCTTCCTGTAATTTATTCCTGAGGGTAAGATAATTATATTTATATAGTGAATTAGTAGTCCTGGTGAGATGTATGCCCAAATAAGGAATTTTAGTGTCCTCCCAGTTGTAAGGGAACTGGTGTTGTAATACGTTTTTAGACACAGCATCGATTCCAATGTCTAAAATAGTATTTGTTTTGAAAAAAGAGACCTCACCAAACCAGGACAACATTTTTCGAACTTCTGTTAACGATGAAAAAGGGTTGATTAACATTAAGATTGTGTCGTCTGCAAATAAGCCAATTTTATGGACCTGATCTCTTATATGGATTCCTGATATGTTGGCATTAGTTCTAATATGTTCAGCTAGGGGTTCAATCGTCATATTAAAAATTAGAGGGGATAGTGGACAACCTTGTCTGGTTCCATTAGAGATATGGAAAGGTTTAGAAAGAAGGCCTGAAGTAAAGACTCGGGCTGAGGGAGTGGTATAAAGGGCCAATATAGCATGGAGAATAGGACCCTCAAAGCCAAATTTTTGAAGGGTTAGGTTTATGTAGTCCCAATTAACTCTGTCGAACGCCTTCTCTGCATCTAAGGATAGAAGCAGAGAAGGCGTTTCGGTCAGTTCCACATTGTGTATTATATTTAACAGTCTTCTAGTAACGTCGGAAGTTTGACGTCCTTTGGTAAAACCAGTTTGGTCCATATGAATCAGTCCTGGGAGAATGTTAACTAGTCTATTCGCAATTAGTTTGGCATAGATTTTTAAGTCGACGTTGAGTAGGGATATTGGTCTAAAATTGGAGAGAGAGGTGGGTTCTTTGACAGGTTTGGGTAAAGTAATTATAATGGCCGATAAATTAAAAGAAAATATTGCGCTAACCAAAGTGAACAACTAAATATTAAAACTAAAGCAGCTACACTACAATGTGACGAAAATTGAATAGTGATGTAAAAATAAATGTAGCGCTGTGAAACAAAACAAACAGTGATATCTAAGGATAAATGAAATCAACAATCACTGAACTAAATCATAATAATGGTGAAGATAATCAAAATCAACAAAAGTAAAAGGTGAAGTCCTTGTATGAAGTGATGCTGGGATACACCAATCAAAACCAAACACAAAAGAAAATATATAAATAGTCCATCCACAATAGTGCAATAAGTAGATGAAAGATGACTTTGTAGATCCTCAAAGACGGAATGGCACTTAAATTAAAGAGAAGATAAAACCGGAAATTTAGGACCTGTCTGTCATGAACAGCAGATCAATAGGGCATATACACTCCTACGGCACAATCAGCTGGGCTCGCTCAGACTGGATAGAGATGATTCTGATCCTCGATGGAAAGCCAGACGTGCACAATATCCTGGGCCGGTAACCTTGTTTCCAAGCTATCTGTTCTCAGAAGGAATGTGTAAAGGTGATGGTAAAACCCTTGGGAGGATTGGATGAGAGCAACTGGATGACTCCAAGCACCATGGGGGAGAGAAAGAAAAAACAACGCAACCCCAATGATGCAGGTCAAAATGGTAACCGTTTTATTGGAATAAAACCAAAATGTACATAAAAGTGATCACAAATATCACATTGCCTTTTATTTGTGATCACTTTTATGTACATTCATATATCCTTAGATATCACTGTTCGTTTTGTTTCACAGCGCTACATTTATAATGGCCGATAGCATTTCGTTTGGAAAGGAAGAGGAGGAGACCGAGTGATTGTATAATGTCGTCAAGTGCGGGGTAAGTAAATTTTTAAATAATTTGAAATATTCTCCAGTGTAACCATCTGGGCCAGGAGATTTGGATGAAGGTAGATTGTCTATAGTGTTAAGAACTTCGGCTTCTGTAATAGGGTCATTCAACTGTTCAAGTTGATTTTCCGATAGTTTAGGTAGATTAATGTGATTAAGGAAAGAGTTGATTTCCTCGCAAGTTGGTTGGTGAGTATTTATGTCTAGTTTGAGGTTGTATAAGTCATTATAGTATGTGCTAAAGGCATCAGCAATGGATTGAGGATTAACAAGTTTATCTCCTGAGAGTGGATAATAGAGATGAGCTATTCTAGTTTTTAATCTTAGACCTCTAATGCAGTTGGCCATAATCTTACCTGCTTTATTGTTGGCAGTGTATGAGGTAGCTTTTAATTTTTTTAGATGGAACTCATATGATTCAAGGAGCAGAGATCGTAGATCATGTCTAAGTTTGAATAGTTGGGATTGAAGGTATTGTGATGGATTAGTTTTATTCTTTAAATCGGTGTCTGCAATTTTTGTAGTCCGGTCATCCAGTTTTTTAATTCTCAACTTTTTAGCTCGAGATCCAAGTTGAATAAAAATGCCTCGCATAAAAGATTTGTGGGCGTTCCACAATACCACCGGGTCGGACACCGAACCAATGTTGTCAGAAAAAAAAGTATTAGTTGGGTTTTGCATCAAATAATTATTGATACGCCATAAGTATGAGTTTTGTTTAGAAGTGTTATTAGCCAATTTATACATACTGGTGCATGATCCGACCAGGTAATAGCGTGGATTCGAGATTCCAATACATTTTGTAGTACCCACTTATCAGACACAAATAGGTCTATTCTGGAATAAGTGTTATGACGCGTTGAGTGGAACGTGTAATCCCTCTCTGTCAGATGACAACACCGCCATATATCAAACATATCATTTTCTTTGAGAAAATAATTAAGTGGAGAGGATATAAAAAAAACAAATGAAAAAAAAAAAACGTTGTGGTATTATGGGAAACATTTGAAATGTATAAATTATTTTCGGTAGTATCATTTTAAAAGCATTGATCCTACCGATCCAGGAGATAGGTTTCCTTGCCAGTCTTTTCAAATCTTGCCTAATTTCATTGATTAAGGGAACAAAATTGGCCAGATATAAATTTCCCACTGACTGAGTGATCTTTATCCCTAAGTATGTTAGAGTTTCCTTTTCCCAAGAGAATGGAAATTCTTTCTGTAATTCTTCTACTTCTTTTTTATCTATACCCAGATTCAGGATAACCGCTTTTATCGGATTTATTTTAAAGTTGGAAAGTTCCCCGTATTTTTTTATTTCCTTTATAACATTGGGCAATGAAGATCTAGGTTTAGTCAAATATAGGAGTATGTCGTCTGCGTACGCCGCCACCTTGTGTTCATCGCCCCCCACTCTCACCCCCCATGTCCGGGTTTCTCCAGATTTTTGCTAATAGTGGTTCCCTGTCTGGTTCCATTTCTCATCTCAAACACAGATGACACACTCCTATTGACCTTGACCCTGGCCGTCGGCTGAGTGTACAGATTTTTAACCCACTTCATGAATTTAGGTCCCAGACCCATGTTTCGTAAGGTCTCCCTCATAAACCCCCAGTCGACTCTGTCAAATGCTTTTTCAGCATCTATTGACATGAGTACGACTAGGGGTTTCTTTTTTTTTGTCTTGCTGTAGTAACAGTATGGTTCTTATACTGTTGTCTCTACCTTCCCTGCCTTTTACAAAACCTGTCTGGTCTGTATTTATCAGTTCAGGCATTAAACTTTTTATCCTTGTTGCCAGTATTTTTGCATATACCTTTATATCAGTGTTCAATAGTGCTATTGGTCGATAATTAGAGCACAACGTTCCATCTTTTCCTATTTTAGGAATAATAGACATATTGGCAAGAAGAGATTATTTTCTTATTTCTTTATCTTCACCTATTTTATTAAAATAGTTGCACATCTCTGGGACCAAAAGTTCTTTACATTTTTTATAGTACTTAATCGGCAGTCCGTCCGGACCTGGGCTCTTACACCCTGGTGTTTCCTGAAAGGCTTTATAAATCTCCTCCTGAGTGAT
Source organism: Rana kukunoris (assembly GCA_029574335.1). Classification (NCBI taxonomy): domain Eukaryota; kingdom Metazoa; phylum Chordata; class Amphibia; order Anura; family Ranidae; genus Rana; species Rana kukunoris. Next base: position 262,773,128 of record CM056053.1, read on the forward strand.
TGGATCCTCTAGGGCAGGGGTGGCAAACTCAAATTCATCAGGGGCCGCATCCGCAGTTTGGTTGCCCTCAAAGGGCCGGTTGTAACTGCGCTTAAACCAGTGGCGTAGCGTGGGTTGTCAGCGCCCGGGGTAATTTACTCCCCCCTGACTTGCAGACTTACCTATTTGGGGGATAGCAGCAGTGGTACTTGGGGGGGGGGGATGGCAGCGGTGGTACTTGAGGGGGTGGCAGCGGTGGTACTTGCCATCCCCCTCAAGTACCACCGCTACCACCCCTCCTCAAGTACCACTGCTACCACCCCTGGGGACGGGTTATCAGAATTGGGTGCCCGGTGTCACTGGGATGTGGGATCTGATTTGGGTGCCTGGTGTCACTGGAATGTGGGATCTGAATTGGGTGCCTGGTGTCACTGGGGACACAAGATCAGAATTGGGTACCCCATCTTTAAATGTTCGTGATTATTAAGACAACCCTAGAGACATCTTCCTCTAAGCCCCCCACACTGCCCAGCCTCCAATCACAAGGGGGGGGGGGTATGGGTTTTATGATCAGCATTGATGGAATAGAACTACAGGTCTCAGCATGCCTAGCTGTCAGTATGCCACAGCAGACTGGGTATTGCAGTGATCTGATTGGCTGGTCACTCTTACCTTCAGATAACTCGAGCTCCAGCTCGGCCAGACTATCCTGGATCTCCACCAGCAGTGTTTTCAGAATGGCACATCCCCCTCTCTCCGCCAGCCCGATGCTTCTCGTGTCATACGACTCAGCAGCAGCTGGCAGCCCACATACCCCCACACAGGGCCCTCCTCCGCCGGCCAGTCAGGGCCTCTTCTCTCAGGCACACGGAGCACAGTCTATGGCTCGGTGCTTCTTGTGTCATATGACTCAGCTGGCAGCCTACATACCCCCCACACAGAGCCCTCCTCCGCCGGCCAGCCAGGGCCTCACCGACACACGGAGCACAGTTTTTGTCTCAGTCTGCGGTGGGTGGGCCTCTCACACAGACAGGTGGTGGGCACAGGAGATGCCGCACCCGCCGATTCTCGCCTCTTGGGGGGCGGGGTCAGGGGGGGAGAGGTCAAGGAGGAGGCGGCAGGGGACAAACTATTTTCCTGACTTCCGGGCTCTCAGGCCTATCTGTCCGCAGCTCGGCCCCTTGCTGATTACTGACAGGAGAGAGATCCCCCTGCTGATGGGGGCCGCTGCGCGGGCCACATGACAAGGCCTGGCGGGCCGGATTCGGCCCGCGGGCCTTGTGTTTGCCACCCCTGCTCTAGGGATTCAATATCCTATTGAGGTATCTTTTGGTAAATTAATTTCTTCTAGGTACTCTTAATTTTTATTTTTCTAATGTCTTCCTGCTCTTGAGTCTCTTTGGTTCGGATAGAATATAGTGTGCTATAGAAGGTCTGAAAAGCTTCTGCGATTTCTGAGGTCTTGTATTTCCTGTTTTTTTCGATACGATTTATTTTTTATTTTTTTCCCTTAGATACTCTGGCGAGATATTTCTCTCTGGTTTATTCCCCCATTTATACCTTTCTTTTACAACATTTTTGAATATTTTTCTCGTTTCAAATTTAATCAAGTCTCTAAGCTGGGCCCTCTTTATCACTATTTCCTGATGAACTTCGTTCTCTCCTCGTTCTTTATGCATCTGCTCCAGTTCATATAGCTGCGTTGTTAATTTTTTCCTTTTTTTTTTTTCAATTCTCTACTTCTTTTATTTATTTTTTTAAACAAGGGAGGTATACAGAGATAAAGACAAAAGGACCATGACAATACAAACATTTTATATATATACATACATACATACTTTACATCCTCCTCTTCAACTCTATTGCCATTCATATGTTAAATCAGAGGGAAATATAAATGTATCTTTAACAACTTAAAATCTAATACTTGATGAAATTTAAAACGAGAAAAATATTCAAAAATTTTGTAAAAGAAAGGTATAAATGGGAGAATAAACCAGGGAAATATCTCGCCAGAGTATCTAAGGGAAAAAAAAAACGAAATCACATCGAAAAAAACAGGAAATACAAGACCTCAGAAATCGCAGAAGCTTTTCAGACCTTCTATAGCACACTATATTCTATCCGAACCAAAGAGACTCAAGAGCAGGAAGACATTATAAAAATAAAAATTAAAGAGTACCTAGAAGAAATGAATTGAATATATATCTATATATCTTTCCTTCCCCTCTTTCTTCCGCCAATTCCCTCTCCATCTCCACAATTCCTCCCCCATTTCTTCCCCCTATTTCCCCTCACTCCTTCCCCTCCTCAAGACCCCTATCTTCCCCATTCCGCGCCGTGTGCACCAACAGCGCAGAGAGAGATTTAAAAAAAAAAAGGGGGGGGGGAGGAAAAAAAAATGTCATATTTAATTCTCTTGCCTTTTTTTCCCCCTGCTCCTATGGAGATTAATTTCCCTCTGAAGTATGCCTTGTGGACTTCCCATAGTGTAGCCATGCTTACGTCCGGTGTGTTGTTTAACAAAAAATATTGTTCCAAATCCTTTTCTACTGCCTTGCATACTTCCACATCCTCCATAAGCTCTTCATTGAGACTCCAAGTTCCCTTTCGTTGCTCTATCTCTTATTTTCACTATTGCCGGGGGGTGATCTGAAATTGTAATTAAACCTATCAAGGTTTTAACTCATGGTCGACCATCATATAAACCAGTCTTGAGTATGTTCCATGCACAGACGAGTGATATGTATAATCTTTTTTATTTGGATGTGTGACCCTCCATGGATATATCAATTGCTGGTTAAATATTTTTTTTCTTAATAATCAAAGTTGTTTGGTATCTCGCCTCTGTGCACCGGACGTACTGTCAAGATGGTGTTCCATTGAGAAATTAAAATCTCCTGCTAGGATTACAAGACCCTGTTTGAAATCCATTAGAGCAGGGGTGGCAAACTCAAATTCATCAGGGGCCGCATCAGCAGTATGGTTACCTTCAAAGGGCCGGGTGCGCTACGTATACAGTGCATGGGTCAGGATTGCGCTACGTATACAGTGCATGGGTCAGGATTGCGCTACGTATACAGTGCAGGGGTCAGGATTGCGCTACGTATACAGTGCAGGGGTCAGGATTGCGCTACATATACAGTGCATGGGTCAGGATTGCGCTACGTATACAGTGCAGGGGTCAGGATTGCGCTACATACACAGTGCATGGGTCAGGATTGCACCTTAAAATTCCTCACATCTGTACTCTCTCCTACCTTCCTACCTAGACCAGCTCTGGTACCTCCCTGTGTAGGCGGCTTCTTCCCTTTGTATTGGGCTATAGTACCTTTTTTTAATATATATGCTATAGTGGTACCATCCCTCTGTGGGCGGATCTCCTGTGTTATCAGTACTTTGCTTCTTTTTCTTTTTTTTACCATAACTGTAAAATAGCAGCACATAGTTTATTAAGAAGAGCCACAGTACGCAGCCTGCTGGATGTGGGAGAAAAACTGCCCAAAAAACTGCCAGCAATCTCTGCCACTATGAACATTCAGTGGCATGCAAAAAGTCGGCATCGCTGGCTGGAAGGACTGGGGAGGCGGGGTGGAGGTGGAGGCGGGGCAGTGGTGGAGGCGGAGACAGGGCAGAGGAGGAGGCGGACACCAGAGTGGCATTGTAAGCCAACATAGCTGCAGAAAGAGCAGAGGTGGCAGAGACAGGGCGGAGGAGGAGGCGGGCACCAGAGCGGCATTGTAAGCTGTCATGGCTGCAGGAAGAGCGGAGACAGGGCGGAGGAGGAAGCGGGCACCAGAGCGGCATTGTAAGCCGTCATGGCTGCAAAAAGAGCGGAGGTGGAGGTGGGGCAGAGACCAGAGTGGCAGCCTGAGACGCAGCATTGGAGGCGGGGCAGAGGCGGAGACAGAGCGGCACAGTAAGGGGAATATGTAATGCCTGCTCAGACTGGCCGCGCCGCTCGCTCGCTGGAATCCCAACCTGGCAAATTGAGGAGGCTGCTGTGCGGGCCACATTACAAGGTCCAGCGGGCCAGATTCGGCCCGCGGGCCTTGTGTTTGCCACCCCTGCATTAGAGTGTTCAAGAGCAATATATATTAGAGCAATATATATTTGCAAGTGTGTATTTTTTTTCCTTGAAGGACCCCTTTCAGAAACAAATAGCGACCTTCTGGGTTGACTTTCCTATCTTCTACTTGAAATGCAATGTTCCTCCCCACTCCTATGGCGACCCCTTTAGCTCTCTTCTTTGGCGAGTCACCATAGTACCAGGTTGGGACTGACAGAGTCTAACACTGGAGTCTAATGTTATATGTGTCTTCTGCAAGAAGACTATTTCTGCAGAGTACCTTTTCACCTCTCTTAATACCATATGTCTTTTTTTCTGGGGAGCTGAGGCCTCTCACATTGTATTTTATAAAGTTTGTTAGTCGTTTCTTTCTCCTTCTTTTTTTTTTCCCCGCTTATTAAACCAGTATCTATTATTGTTATAAAAAGGTACCCAGATCCAGGTCTCCTTCCCCCCACGCCCCCCCATTTCATCCACCCGCTTGCCCCCCACTGCCCTCCCTCCTACTCCCCTCACCAAGCCCCAACCTTGCCATCCTCCCCAAACCCTCCCTCCCCTGCCCCTTTTCCCCTGGTGGAACCCTATGGTCTAGTTGTGGAGCATCTCCTCTTGCACCCCCTTTGGTGCTCTTGTGCTCCTCTCTATAAGGTGGAGAACTAATCGCCCTGGTCTTATGTCCCCTATTCCTAGGGAATTAGCACCGAGGGGTTTCCACGGCTTCCTGCCTCCAGGTCTCTTTCTTTCCAGGATTCATTCATTTTACTATTCCCGATATTCCCTCCTCTCCCCCCACCCCCTCCAACCTCATCACCCCCCTCTCCCCTGGTTTTGTTTTTGTTTCGTTATCTGGTGGGTATTGGAATGTCTAGTTTTTGACAAAAATCTGGTATTTCTTCCAAGAATCTTGTCGTGACCCCATTTTTCCTGCCTATCAGGCATGAGGGAAACCCCCAATTGTATTGTATTCCTTGCTCTTGCACCACCCTCAGCGTTTCTTTGGATAGATCCTGGTATATATGAATGATGTGCTCTTCAAATTTTATTGGAGACTTTCTTCTCAGATTCTTCCATAGCTGTTTTTTCTCTTCCCGGCTTTCAAATCTTATGATAATATCTCTGGGGCTCTCTTGTGGTATTTTTCTTGGCCTCCTTATCCTGTGAGCTTGTTCAATTCTTAGTGGAGAAGTTATTTCTCTATCCAATAATGGATTGCAGATTTTCCGTATTATTTCTGGGAGATTTTCTGACTAAGAGGAATCTGGGACTCCACATATTCTTATATTTTTCCTTCTGTCTCTTCTCCTGGTCTTCAGCTTTATACGCCTGTTCCTGTTCTTTTTTTATAGCTTTAATTTCTTTCTCTAGTTTTCTAATGGTATTTTTATTCATTATTTTTTTTCTGCTTCCTCCAGTCTGTCCAACATATGTCCCATATTTCTCTCCATTTGTGATTTTTGTAATGCTGCAAACATTCCTTGTATTTAAATTTTTGTTGGTAATAATGATCTATCTTGTTGTTCCTCTTCCATTCTCTGATATAGTTCTGTTTCCATATCGTGGTCATTCATAGACTCAGACAGTGTGGCCTGCTCCACTGAATTTTTAGGTGCCGTTTTTGGTCTTGTCTTTTTTCTTCTCCTTCTCAGTCTCGGTGTTTTTGACCCCGTTTTTCCACTGCTTGTTTGTCTCCGTTATTACCGTGAGATACAAATTTATTCATCGGACCTAGGCTTTGACTTAATCGGGGGGGGGGGGGGCTGAGGTTCCCCCCCCTCGTTCCTTTAGCCCTTCTACTAATCTTTTTTTTTTTTTTTTTTAACCCACCAGGTTTGTTTTGCCTTGGAGCTTTAAAATCCTAACCCCCCCCCCCCAGATCCTTACCGCAGCCCCAATTTATGTTACTAAAATCTCCCCTCTCTTGAGGCCGTGTACACACGGCAGAGAACCTCGACGGGCAGAACACATCGTTCCGCCCGTCGAGGTTCCCTGCCGGCTGTCGAAATCGGCGACCCGCCCGTCGGGAATGGCAACCAGCCATTCTTCCAGGCGGGCCGTCGAGCAAATAGAGAGCGTGCTCTCTATTTCTGCTCGACGGGCTTCCCGACGGGAAGCTCGCCGAGAGTGTACACATGGCCGAGGTCCTCGCTGGAATGCAGATTCCAGCGAGGTTCTCGCTGGTTTCCAGCGAGGAACCTCGGTCGTGTGTACACGGCCTAAGGCTAAAATCTTGTTGGTCCTAAATAGCAAGGAATATAGGAGTCACAATGGTTTTATGTATTTGAGATTCTGGGTATTACTCACAATACCCCCATTGTCCCATCTAAATATTCAGTGTGTCTATAGGCAGTTTATATTCGTTTATGTTTAGGGTTATACTTTTGTGGTTCATATCCCCCTCCCCCTCTACTCCCACTTCTATTTTTCCTGTGTAATAAAAATCTTCAATCTTTTCTTCTGTGGTGTACCAAAGTAAAAATCAAAAGCACAGTTTTGCAAGGCTATAAAAACCACAGTCAATGTAACTTTCGGCACATAAGGTACAATTTTCTAGTTACTGGCACAGTCATGAAAAAATGAGGGAGGGAGATTGAAACAGCAAGTTGACCAGCGGGCTAAAGGAACCGTCCGGGCTGATACAGTGAAGCTTCAAAACTTCTCTACTTTGTATTTTCATTTTCCTTTTTCCAGTAGCGTACAAATGTCCAGATAGCTCCCTTTTTTTTCCCAATATGTAATTTGAGCGATATAGTATATAAGAGAATGGTACGCACGCTTTCTGAGAATTGTTTAACTTTCATCTCTGCATGGGTGTTATGTAGTAGAGGGGACCGTAGGCAAGGGGGGACTCAGCCATTACTGCTTATCTCCTAAGGCACCCGATCCCGCTCCTGGCACTCACAGCTCTCTTTGTGACAGCCTCGCCGGCGTTCCCCTTCTTCAGTCTTGACTGCAGCCGACTTAGTGTGCTCTCCACGTGGGACGCTTGCCTCGTCCAGCGTGCTAAGAGAGACCACAGGTAAGCTAGATTAGTCTGGGGATCGCTGGAGCTGGACGGGTCGTCAGGCCGGCGGTGGCTGGGGGAGTCGGGGATTGTACGGCGGGAGGGAGTGTGTCACAGACGCTGTGGAGGGGGGTCAGCGGGAACATGGGAGTACACCATCGCCAGCTGGAGACCCACTGGCCGGGGCTCACATCTAACCGCCTTGGCGCTCAGACCGCGCCATCGCTAGACTCCTCCCTCCTGTATTGGTGCCCGCCCGTTTGATAACCAGTTACAACCAGTTTGATATATGAGACTATGTTGTCAAAGGGGCCTGGCAATATATGCCTGAGACCCTGATCTAAGCATTGACTCTCTGGACTACACGCACTGAGTTAGGAATGCCGTTGCACTCAAAGTTTAACCTTGTTCAGATCTACTTTATTGAAACGGTACAGAGAATTCAACCTTACAAATTTGAGACACTTTGGGCTTTAATTGCATGCTCGGAACCTGACTTGCACTCTGTTGGTGGGATTGGGGAGGGAGGGCAGGGCATCTGACATGCTGCATTGTAAGGTCTAATGTTTATCCTGTTGTTCATGTTTTCTATGTGGTATGATGACTACAATAGCTGTGGTGTCCTGGAACGTTAGGAAGCTGGGTGACACCCTCAAGCGGGCCATGGTATCTACTACGATGTGCAAATATCTCCCTGGTATCTGGGCTTTGCAGGAGAAGCACCTCACGTCCGATTCCCTATGTTGCCTGAATTACTGGTGGGTAAGATTTATCACTCCACTTACACCTCATTTTCATGGGGGGGTGAGGGTGCTGATACATGGATCACTTGACTACCAGGAACTTGACTGTGTGGTGGATGGGGAAGGGAGATATGTCATTTTATATTGTCGCCTATTTTCCTTTAAGTGTATACTTTCATTTGTGTATATTATGCCTCCATATAACCATCAGGTGTTAAAGATGGAGCACCAGTACCAGTTGGGTCATCCGGATGTGTCGATGTATATCCTGGGAGATTTCAACTGCTACTTCGACCCCTTGCTAGACAAACACCTTCCATCGGTGCAGGGGAGAGGAGTGAGACGTACAGCCTTGAAAAAAAAAATGGTCGATGAAGTAGGCTGGCATGATGCATGGAGGAGTAAAAAACCCTGGGGAAAGACAATTCTCATGCTTTTCTAAGACCCATTTATCTTTATCCCGCATTGATCTGTGCCTCTGTTCGGACACTGCTGTCCGATCGGTGTCAAAGATTAAATATGCACTCAGGGGGATTTCAGACCATTCCCAACTGGTTCTTGGTCTGGAGGTGTGTCCCCCTTCGACACTGCCTAGGGCTCAATGGAAACTGAATGACCTTTGGCTTAATCTTTTCCCAGACCAAGCGCAGATAGGGAAGAAGATTGTAGATTTCTGGCAGGATCCTGCGGGGCATCCGGAGACGAAAGTGCTGTGGGAAACCTTTAAGGACATTCTCAGAGTGTTCATTAGAGAGATCAATGCATTCAAGAGAACATCTCATGCACATAGGGAGGGGGTGGAACGTTTAGTCCGTGACCTGGAGGCAGGGTCTATCTCTGATCCCAGAGGAACGGAAGCGTTTTTTTTTTAGCAAACTAGCATTCTACGAGGAGGGGGAGCATACTGGTCGCTTTTGGCTAAAATAGCACACTCACAGCAGACAACTCCATCCATTGGTGCACTGTGGACTGCCTCAGGCAGGACAACAAACTCACCTGATGGAATTATGTCAGTGCTTGTGTCCTATTACTCTGATCTACATCAAACCCATCAAACTTACACGGAGGACTCTTTACAGGAGTATCTGGGGGAAGGGGAAGTGGAACTGTCCACTTTGTCGCATAATGCAAGACAACTGCCCTTTGACTTTGGAGGAGCTTCAGGTGGCGACAGATATTCCCCAACTCCAAAGCGCTGGGGGGGGGAGGGGTGAGGTGTTCCTGCTGAGGTGTATAAGCAATATGACAAAACACTACTGCCTAAACTTCTAAAGGTGTTTAACGAAGCTAAAGCAAATATGTGCCTCCCGACCTCTATGACTAGAGCCATTATTGTCTTGCTCATAAAACCCGGGCAAGATCACCTAGATCAAGGCTGCTACAGGCCGATATCACTTCTCCAAACAGATGTGAAAATACTTGCAAAGGTGCTGTCCATCAGATTGAACAAGGTAATATCCACTATCATAAACTTTGACCAAGCAGGTTTTATGCCTCAGAAATCTACTGCCATAAATTTACGCAGGTTATTAAGTGCATAGCAAGATCACTTATTGTTATCTCACATATATATTATTATAGTCAAATTTTAAACGGTAACTCCTCACACAGTTTTTGCAATACATAGACGAGTAATATACCAAAACGTGCGGATTGTTCCCGAATGGTGTGCTATTACTTTGTGGAACGTTTCGCCGAATGGTTTGGTTTGATTTCTAAACTGCGACCACTCCCTCATTTTCAAGCCGACCTACACAAATCTTATATCAAAACGTTCAGCTATCTCTGCTGCCACTACACGTGTCCACAGCTAAGCCATCGTCCTGATTGTTTTCACAATATGACCATTTGTTTGCAACTCACGCCATCCATTGACCTTCATTGACATTACAGTCTAGACACCTAAAATTTGAGGGGCAATATTTAAACTGTGATAAAAAACAGGATGAAAATCAAAGGTGAAAATCAAACCTATTGACAAAAATTATTTTAATAATTGTCCATAAATGTCTGCAACAAGAAAAATAACAGTCTCTAAACTGAGTGACATAAACTCAGTTCACCAGTGAAGTGGGTATAAAAACACATTTTGTGATGATATTATGATATATGAGTGCTGATAGAAGATCCTCCACCGTAAGAGATATAGAATCCGCTTACCAGATATCTGGTGGTCTCTTACTTAAAAGAAGACCCCAGAAAGCATAATGGTTAATCCCTGGACAGGTTGAAATTGCACCAGGTCAGATGTCAATCACCCTTCACGATATTTGGATGGAGAACTCAAAGGCAAGTATCATGGAGAGACACAAAGAAGCCCACAATAGTGTAATACCGTAGATGGAAAATGTAATAAAAAGACAAAAACTCACTTACATGAAGGCATAGGGCGGGATTTTTGTACTACATCGGATCATCCCCCGCTGTTTACACTTCTCCTCACCAAATTGGACAGGATAGGTTTCTTGTGATTACTTCCGGCCGGAGTTCCATTCCAAACTGACATGCCTGTTTTCTATGCCTTCATGTAAGTGAGTTTATCTTTTTATTAAATTTTCCATCTACGGTATTACACTATTGTGGCCTTCTTTGTGTCTCTCCATGATACTTGCCTTTGAGTTCTCCATCCAAATATCGTGAAGGGTGATTGACATCTGACCTGGTCCAATTTCAACCAGGGATTAACCATTATGCTTTCTGGGGTCTTCTTTAAGTAAGAGACCACCAGATATCTGGTAAGCGGATTCTATATCTCTTACGGTGGAGGATCTTCTATCAGCACTCATATCAGAATATCATCACAAAATTTGTTTTTATACCCACTTCACTGGTGCACTGAGTTTATGTCGCTCAGTTTAGAGACTGTTATTTTTCTTGTTGCAGACATTTATGGACAATTATTAAGATAATTTTTGTCAATAGGTTTGATTTTCACCTTTGTAGCGCATCCTGTTTTTTTTATCATTTGTTTAACACTGTTTTAGCTAGTACAGTCAGGTGCAGCTTCTTCAGAGCATTTGGTTGCTCCCCTTTTTTTCATTTATTTAGAGCTTAGAATTGCTCCTTATATAGATTTTGTATTATTGCTTAGCGCAGTTGATTTCCTTTTATTCCTAATATTTAAACTGTGACTGTGCCTTCAATTTTAATATTTCAGAGACATACATCAAACTGTAGGTCTGAGTCTTGCGATTCTCACAATATAAAGATCTTCGCTGTACGATTTATAGGGCCAGATTCAGGTAGATGGGCGCTTCTTTACTTTGGAGTAACGTTTCTCATTTACGTTACTCCGCCGACACTTTCGGCGCAAGTACTGTTATTTACATAACACTTGCGCGTAAACTTGCGCCAGAGTAACGATAATGCGCTGGCGTAACTCGACGCAAGTGGAAGTGGGTGTGATCATATGTAAATGATGGGCGGAGCCCAGCGCAGAGGCTTACGTTCAGCGCATCATCCACGGAGGCTTCACTCGGCCCCCTGTGCGCATGCTCACAACTTCCGTCGGCACCACTTCACGGGAAACGCCAGCGCAATGTGTTCCATTGCGCGTATAAAAGCGCCATTCCGGCGCAAAAGTATTTCCGTTTCCCCCCACCCCAGGGAATTTACTTTTGCTCTGTTATGGCTGCTCCCGCTACCCCCAAAGAGAGGAGGAACCTCAATTTTAATGCCCAGGAGGTCTCTGTGGTCATCTCTGCTATGGAGACTTACAATGATTTCCTGCATGGGAAGAAAAGTAGGAAGACCACCCGGGAGAGGAAGCAGGCCATCCTGGACACCATTGCTGGCAGGGTGAATGTCTTGGGGTACTCCACCCGGACTGCTGGTGATATCCAGAAAAAGATAAATGACCTGCTGCGCAAGGTCCGTGGCAAGGTGGCCACCATTCGGAGCCATGAGCGGGGCACAGGTGGTGGACCCCCATGTCCGGTCAGCCTGACCACAGAGGAGGAGGTGGTCGCCCGCTGCCTGGAGAGGGAGCAGTTGGAGGGGGTCCCTGGATATGACTCCATGGAGGAAGGCTCCAGGACAGCTAAGTGTTTTTTAACCCCTATTTGGTGTGTTGCATGTGGGGGGGGGGAGGGTACATGTGCCAAGTGTGTGGGACCACCAACATGTGTCTGCTTTGTGTCATCCACAGATGACGGAGCTGGGCCATCATCTGTCGGCGGCCAGTCCACCCCATCCCCCCAACGGCACCCAGTGCCTGTGCCCCTGGGTGGTGAAGACACAGAGGTGGAGGAGGAGAGTGCCCACACCACACCTGCAGAGGTCGTTGAGGAGGAGCCTGTTGGGGCAGAGCAGGACATTATTTTATATTTGGACGAGTCCTCCTCTTCTGCAGGGCCCTCTCAGATCCCCTCCCCCATCATAGGAAGCCCCTCAAGGGCGACTCCATCCCCCCGGGGACAACCATCTTATGGCCCCAGGAAGGCCACCCGGAAGACCAGGGGGGCTCTGATCTGGTCCAGGACCAGGTGGCAAAGGATCACGCCAGGCAGACCCAGCAAATGGGGGACATAGTTGGGCACCTGGACAGAGTGGCTGACAGCCTGTGCTCCGTGGCCCAGATTTCTTCTGCAGTGCAGGATGTGAGCTGCAACTGCGCTGCAGTGGTGACCAGTCTGGGGGAGGTGCAGGGTGACATAAGGGACCTCACTGCAGCCGTCCAGGCAAACACTGCTGCCATCCAGGCAAACACTGCTGCCATCCGGGACCAGGGGAGGCAGAGTCGGCGGGCCCAGCATTATCAGGTCACCCAGCAGCTCAGGATGCAGGCCCAGCAGCTCAGGGTGCAGGCCCAGACCAGTTCGTACCTCGGCCGGATTGCCGTGGCCTTGGAGGGCATGCAGGCCACACCTGCGAGGAGTGGCCCACCCGGGGATCAGCCACCTCCAGATGCCCCCCCACCCACTCCATCCAGGCAGCTGAGGAGCCAGAGAGGGGCTGCCAGAAGAAGCCCCCGGCATCCCAGATGATTTATTTATTGTTTTTTTGATTGATGCTCAGGACATGAGTTTTGTATTTATTTTTTTTCTGAATGCTCAGGTTATGAGATTTTTATTTTATTCTTAATGCTCAGGTTATGAGTTATTTTATTTGTGATTATGCTCTGGATATGAGATATTTTTTTTTTGATACTGCACACGTTGCAGTGTGAATGGTGTGTGAATGTGAGGGGGTGGCACTCCTGCCAGTAAGGGGTGTCACCCTCGGCCGTGGTGGTGAAGTTAACCCCACGGCTGTATGAATGACGTGTGAAAGGTGTATGAATGGACAGCGACATCATTGGGGCCTTGACGCTGGCGTTGCTGCTCCCAAGTCCTACATGTTGGACTTGGGCTAATCCAATGCGATGTGCATGTGGTGTGTGTGATCTAGGGACATCAGTGGTGTGCATGCATGCATTGTCTGTGTGATCAATGTTTTGTTTTATTGTCCAAAGATGCCTACGGCGAGGACCCTCCTGACTGCTCTTCCATCAGCTGAATGGGTCTCCTCTGGCAGGGGGGGCTGTCTGGTTGGGGGGTCAGGTCATCACGTATGTCAATCTGCAGGCCCTTTCTCATGGCAAAGTTGTGCAGAATGCAACATGCACCGATGATCTGACACACGAAGGTAGGGGAATACAATAGGGTCCCCCCAGACTTATCCAGGCAGCGGAAACGGGACTTCAGGATCCCAAATGTTTGCTCCACCACTGCACGGGTTTTGATGTGTGCTTCATTGTATCTTCTCTCTCCTCTGGTTTGGGGGTTCCGGAAAGGAGTCATTAGATGGGGTCCCAGTGCATATGCAGAGTCACCTGTAAGGGAAAAGACAGGCGGATGTTAGTCATGCATGTGCCCCTTGTGATGTGCATCATGGGAGGGGATAGTCATGCCTGCCACCCATGTCACTCACCAACCAGCCAGCTGTCCCCATACATGTTCTGCTCGAATTCTGCTGGGATGGGACTCTGACGGTATATGAAGCTGTCATGGCTGGACCCGGGGTGTTTGGCACGGACGTGCCATATGAGGCGTTGGGCATCGGCTATCACCTGTATGTTGATGGAATGCCAATGCTTCCGATTGCGGTATATGTGCTCTGTGGCACTGGGGGGCTGTAGGGCCACATGTGTGCAATTAATGGCCCCCACAGTGCGTGGGAATCTGGCAATGCTGTAAAAATCTGTCATTGCCTTCTGCCGCAGCTCCTCAGTGGTGGGTCTGATGAACTGGTTGGACATGCGTCTGAGGATTGCAGGGACAACCTGGTGCACACATCTGCTCATGGAGGACTGTGACATCCCAGCCACCACTCCACTTGTATGCTGGAATGATCCACTTGCAAGGAAATGAAGTGTTGCCAGGACCTTCACCAGTGGCTGCACTGCTTGTGAGCGGTGTGTCTTGCTGGTGATGTCATCCTGCAGGGTTGTGGTTAGTTCAAGTCATGCATCTGGGCTGAATCTGAAGAGGCGATACACCTCCTCATCCCCCATGCCAAAGAGGCTCATGCGCGTGCGGTATATCCTCTCACGTGCCCGCCTCCTCTGTACCGGGGGACCCAGTACTAGTGCTAGGACCGCGACTGCCCCTGGCATGTTGGCACACAGAGGTGTTGTCCTTGCAAGTGTGGTTGTTCAGCTTGCTAGTTTCGTCGGTAACGCTGCTGCTGTAGCTGCTCTCCTGCTGACCTGAGGCCGTCTGGAGTAAAGTTAAAGCAGCTATTTGTAGAAATAACTTTGCGCCGGACGGACAAGATACGCGCGGCGCATGTAGCCAGCGTATAGTGCTAATCCGTTTGGGAATCGGGAAATCTCCCTCATTTGCATATTTGCAGGGGAAATCAATAGGCGCGACTGATGCGCCAAGCGAAATTATGCGCTGACGAGACTCTGGCGTCGGAAAGTTAAGCCGATTGGAAATGGCCCGTTATCTGTCGCATCTAGTTTGGTGGGTATGGCCACATAGAAACGACGGCGCATATTCACAGTTACGTGGCGCATATCAAATTACTCCAGCGCAAGTCTTGCTGAATCTGGCCCATAGTTTTTAAAATACAATCGTTTGAAGGACAAGTATTCAAAAAAAGCAAGAATCTCTGGTCTGTGCTTAGAGAGAGGCTGCATACAAACAATTGGTTTCCTAGGAAACGCCTTAAGTGAATTCTAACTCCTCAGACACAGCTGTGAGGTGAATTCTATCTCCTCCCACACAACGCTGAGGGGATTTAGCTGTTTTTTTGGCTGTGCGTAACTTCTACATACTAGCATACTCTGCATATAGCAACCAGTCCACAGAAACCGTCACTAGCAACCAGTCCATAGCAACCATCCATAGCAACCAGTCCATAGCAACCAGTTTTTGGTGGGGCAATAGAATGGAGCAAATAGGATGGTGCAGTTTTGATGGTGAAATGGATCGACATACTGTTGGATCACATTTACATCTCCAGGGGCACAGTCTCCAGTCAGGAGTATTGGTGGAGGCAAGAACACGTAACACAATTTCCCCAGAAATTGTAGCTTTTCTAGTTTCTCAATATGCAGCCCAAGTCAGATAACATGGGGGATAGGGCATTGCTATCACTTGACGCCCACAAGTCCTTTGATATAGAGTGGTCTTATCTAGGGGCTAGCCTCCATAAATTTGGCACAGGAGAGGAATATATTGCTTGGGTTCATTTACTGAATAGTTCCCCGAAGGCTGCAATCAGAGAGTCAGGAAGCGCATCTCTGTACTTTAGCCTATTTTGTGGAACGAGACAGGGATGCCCTTTATCCCCACTTTTGTTTGCTCTTGCTATTGAGCCAGTAGCAGCCTGTATCCGCTCTAACTCAGGTATTCAGGGATTTAGGTATGGTAAATTGCACGAAAAGCTGATGCTGTACGCAGAGGACACCATGCTCTTGCTTGGACACAAGTCGTCTTCCTTGAGAGAAGCCATGGGGGTCATCAGGTTTGGCCACTATTCTGGCCTAGTGATCAACTGGACCAAGTCGTCTCTTATGCTTTTGGATAAGAAACCAGACCCACTTGCTGGATCCCTAATGGACATTCCTGTATCCTCGGAGTTTAGATATTTAGGGGTGCAGATTACGCCTTGTCCCCTGCAATATAACCTTAAACATGTCCCGGTTACTGAACCAGTGTCAGGACCGGGTCAAGGTGTGGTCCAGTAGGCAGGTGATGGGTCCCAGTAGGCAGGATAAACTTGATCAAAATGATCTTGATGCCACAGATCCTCTACGTACTCCACAACTCTCCAATGGTTGTTCCTTTGAAGCAGTTTTGCATTATTAACTCACTCTTTCAATCTCTCATTTGGCACAACTATACGGCCAGGGTGAAACTGGAACAGTTTCAGCGTCCCAAAGAGGCGGGTGTCTTGGCTCTTCCAAACCCATGGCTTTACTACCTGGCCTTGCAACTACAACATATACAGCCAGAGTTATAGGCCTGGATACAGAACCTGTATTGAACTTGGTGGACTCCACTGCGCAGCTTCTGCGGGTTACTACTGGGGGAGAGATTACAGGGGGGGGGGGCTGGAGGCATTACAGTTTGCCAAATCTAATAAGACTTACTCCACATACAATTTGATGCAGAGAGTGTGGAACAAGGTTAGGTTAATTCAAGATGTTGAGGGATGTACCAAGTTTAGCCCCATTTGGGGGGGAACGGGTGGCACGGGGAAAATGGAGAAATTACAATATAGCGCATAATGGAAACATTATGGGATTACTCATATGAATCAAATATTTTCACTCCCTGCCTCCATGCAATTATTATTTTTTATTACTTTCAACTCCAGCACTCGGTTAGGGCCCAACTGGGAAATTGACTTGTGGACAGAGAGTCCCACGCCAATTTTTAAACACATGTGGGAGGTGACCTCGTATAAGGGGTTTATCTCCTGCAGTTACTCTATATTGCTCAACAAATCCCTCCCGGATAATACCATCTCCGGATGGGAAAAAGATGTTGGAGCCTTTGAGGAAAACCAATGGGACGATACTCTTGCAGCAGTTCCCCTGTGTTCGTTAAATGTGGCCCAAAGGTTATCCCAATTGTATGTGCTTTTGCGGGTCCATCATACACCGGCTAGACTGGTGAGAATGGGAGTAGGGAGGATCAAGCCTGCTCAAGATGCATGAGAGATCATGGCGACCTGATCCACATGTTGTGGAGATGTCCCAAACTACACATTTATTGGAGGGAGGCAGTAAAGATTCTTAACCGTGTGTTTCAGATTCAGTTAGCAGAACACTCTTATGCCCTGTACACAAGATCGGTTTGTCTTATTAAAAAGGACCCATGGACCATTTTCATCGGACAAACCGATCGTGTGTGAGCCCCATCGTTTTTTTCCCCCATCGGTGACAAAAAATAAAACCCATTTTACATTTTTCTTATGGTTAAAAAACCGACAGAAAAAAAACGATCGTCTGTGGGGAAATCCATCTGTCAAAAATCCATGCATGCTCAGACTCAAGTCAACTCATGCTCGGAAGCATTGAACTTAATTTTTCTCAGCACGTCGTAGTGTTTTACATCACCGCGTTCTGACACAAACAGATTTTTGACTTCTGGTATATAGGAAAGACTGATGAAAGCCAGCTTTATCAGATATCTGATGAAAAAATCCATCGGATTAGATTCCATCAGATATTCAATCATGTGTACAGGGCATAAGAAATGGAGCATGCCAGCCAGAGATGCCGCAGTCTCTTTCTTAAACAAGAACTTAACTTGTTTGGTGGATAATGCACAGGGCTTGAAAAACCCTGTTGATAAAAAAAAAAAAAAAAAACTGTAGTCATTAAAAGCCTTGTTTTCTTTGGCCAGTTCAGCTATTCAACCAGCTGTTACAGCAATTGGTATCGCCGATTCTGTGCACCATAAGAACGATCAAAGCGGCGGTTCCGTGCAATCGGGGGGCCCGGAGAGCAAATCGGCCGGCGCTCGCTGCAGAAGCATAGAGATGACTGGTGACCAGACGGTCACAGTAATCTCTATGACCGTTGGAGGACCGGGCGCGACATTTTGACGTCATGCCTGGTACCCGGAAGTAAACAAAGGCTGTCGGCATGTGATTGGTAATTTTTTTTCCCGCCGATTTCATGCTTGTAAAGCGTGACATGTTAGGTATCTATTTACTCGGCGTAACTTTATCTTTGACATTATACAAAAAAAATTGGGCTAACTTTACTGTTACTGTTACTGTACAAATACTGTGCAAGAAAAAAAGTTGCAATGACAGCCATTTTATTCCCTAGGGTGTCTGCTAAAAATATATATATATATATAATGTTTGGGGAAATTTGAAAGTAGATGAATGGATAGCCGCACTCCAAAACCCGGTAAGGTGGTCTTTATTAAACGAACAGCTGTTACATCAGGTCACAGCAACAAAAACAAGGGGACAGCTGACGCGTTTCGCACTGGATCAGTGCTTATTCATGAGCCATGAATAGTACCGATTAAAGCTACTGACATACAGCTACAACAGTTTGCCCAGCGGAATCAACCTGCCGCAGTATAACTGCGGCGACTGCTCCGCAAGTTAAAGGATTTCATTCAGCAGGTTTCTTGTTTGGCTCTCATGTCTGTACATATGAGCAGACATTTGTGGCTTAAGAACTCGTCAGCCGAGCTTCCTTGTAAGAAGTTACTGGCAGGTTTCCCCTTTCATGTTTATTTGGTGATCATTTGGACAAATATATCCAAACGATTTCTGGAGGGAAGCGTTCTCTAGTTGCTGTGAAGAAAAGCACCAAACATCCCTCGTTTAAAACCTCAGGGATACTTCCTCAAATGTCTCAGCACCAAGGCAGTTCCACCGCCAACAGAGTGCTAGAGCCAGGGGCAAGCCCCAAGGTCAGGGCCAGAAAAAGCCCTTCTAAACCCAGCACCAAGCCCTCCTTTTGAGGAAACGCCACCACTCCATTGGGTGGGAGGTTGATACACTTTCTGGACATTTGGAGAACAATAGTTTAGGACGAGTACGTCACCTCAACTATATCCCGCGGTTACAAGCTGGAGTTGGGGGGGACTGTTCCCCCTCAGGTTTTTAAGATCCATCATTCCTTCGGATCCTCCAAAAAGAGCGCTCAGCGCTCCTTATTGTATAGACCAGTCATAGGTAGGGGCAGTGACTTTTGTTTGTTCTCCAAAAAGACTTATTACTTCAGGCACTAGATCATTTGGTGCATCAAGGAGTGATGGTAGAGGTTCCTGTACCTGAAAGGGGTGCAGGTTTTTTTTCAACCTTTTTACGGTTCAAAAACAGGGACACAAGGCCCATCTTGGACCTAAGATCCCTGAACCAGTAACTACTGATCAAGTCCTTTCGGATGGAGACTGTCTGCTCTGTAGTAGATGGGAGACTTTCTAGCGTCCATCGATATAAAGGACGCATATCTATATGTATATATCTTTCAACCTCATCAGAGGTTCTTACGGTTTGCAGTAGAGGAACATTAATTTCAGTTCATGGCTCTACCGTTTGGGCTTGCTACAACTCCCCCGGTGTTCACAAGGGTCCTAGCACCAGTACGAAGTCTTTTAAGGGCACAAGGGATTCTGGTGCTCGGGTATCTGGACAACCTCCTGCTCAGGAATCACTCACTACAAGCTCTAGAACAGAGCATATAGCATGCACAGTGCGGTATTTGGAAAGCTTAGGCTAGATCAGTGTTTTTTAACTCCAGTCCTCAAGGCACACCAACAGGTCAGGTTTTCAGGCTTTCCATTATTTTGCACAGGTGATTTGATCAGTTTCACTGCCTTAGTAATCACCACAGCCATTTCATCTGAGGGAAATCCTGAAAACTTGACCTGTTGGTGTGCCTTGAGGACTGGAGTTGAAAAACACTGGGCTAGATCATAAATACCAAAAAATCTAACTTGAGACCAGTTATAGCTGGTCTCAAGTCTAAAGCATCCAAGTCTGAACCTAGATACAGTCCAGGCAAGAGTACTCTTGCCACCCGCAAGGATCTGTGTCCTTAAGACTCAGTGGCGTCGGAAAAGGGACACCAGACATCCCTCCATTCGACTCTGTAAAAGTCCTCTAGGGAGGATGGTAGCCTTATTTGAGGAGGTGTCCTATGCCCAGTTGCATTCCAGGCCACTACAACAAGACATGGAACATGGAGAGGAAAACAGGAGAAGGCTTTGAGCAGGAGAGGCTCTGGATTATCCAATGTCCTTATCTCCTCAGACACGCGTAAGCCTACACTGATGGTTACAGGGTCAGAACCTGCAATAGGGAAGATCCTTCCTCTCCCTAACTTGGAGAGTACTAACTATAGATGCCAGTCTCTCAGGCAGGGGAGTGACCCTAGAGGGGCTCACAGCTTAAGGGAAATGTTTAAGGACAGAACAAATCCTGCCCATCAACATTCTGCAATTATGGGCAGCATGTCTGCCCCTACAGTCCTGGACAATGGAGCTTCAGGACTACCCTATTAGGGTTCAGTCCGACAATGCCACTCCAGTGGCCTATATAAACCACCAAGGCGGTACCAGGAGTCATTCAGCTCTAAAAGAAGTGAACCACATACTAGCCAGGGTAAAGGGACATAGAAAACTGGAAGGCAGAGTATCTCAGCCACCAGCAGATCTGCCCGGGGGAATGGTCCCTACACCCAGTGATGTTCCAAGAAAGTTACCAACGTTGGGGATAGGGAGTGGTATGGAACCTAATGGCATCCAGGTTCAACAAAAAGCTACAGCAGTTTGTGTCCTGAACAAGGGATGGAGGGTGCACCGACCTAGTGTGATACCGTTTGGGTAACTTTTATTAAAATATTAAAATCAATCATTATACTCACAATTTGAGTTTTAAAATAGAGCCTTGAAAGACAGCACAGCACAGCACAGCAACAAGACACAGCAACACCAGCAGACTATGATAGTCACTTGAGTCGACAATCGATGTTTTCAGAGCTGACGCGTTTCAGGGGCGTACCCCTTTCTTCAGAGCTTGGTGGTCTGTAGTGGTCCCCCACAATGATAGGAGTATAAATACCCCCACACACATACACAAACACATAGAAGTGGGCATGTGCTGAAAGGTCAGGGTCACCCCTCCCCCACAGGGGGAGGGGTTCACATTGGGCACGCCCCCCCTCCTCCCCACACACATTTTCCCCCAAAAATTCCCCACACCTCCCATGCTGGTCAACCCACCTGTAGCAGTGTATCAGGTAGTCTCCGCAATGGGGGGCCAGCC